>JAUTBT010000291.1:0-11343 GCA_032361225.1 Lepetodrilus schrolli | reverse complement strand
CTCTGATCGTGTGTGACTACTATTTATAGATGCTACTATATGGAAATAGTAAACAAAATGACAATTACAATCGGAAACACGATGTGCTAATCGAGGGCATTTAATATATGTTTACAATTCGTAATAAGAATTATTCTTTAAGTTGTTTCTTTTCCTTTGTGGTATTATCAATGCGTGAAGCGGTTTACAATTTATTGACCTGCATGTATTCCTACCTGTAACTTAAAAAAATGTCGATTCACACGTGGATGTTTTCTTCTTATAGAAAAGTATTTAAGCTTGACATTAGATGATCTCTATGTATTAGAAGCTCGTCTAATACAAAGGTTATCCCTAAGTGCAGGAAATAGACAATATCTAAAGACACTCGGTTAATAATCTCTATATACATGTATATTACTAAACACACTGTATGTATTGTGTATTTGGTTAAAGTGTAATCTAGTTAATTGAATAAATTGATGATATTTTCTTCTTTTAGTTCAATAATAATATTTTGTGTCGACTTACGTGTATATATTTATTTTTGATTAAAGAATTTAGTATGATAACGTTTATCCTTACTGACCGTTGTGCTCAATATATATAATATGCAGATTGTTGCCACTGTTTGTGGTTGCTATTATAGAAGAGCGGGAGAAGTGAAGGTTAATATCAAGATTGCATGTTAATGTTTGGATTCTCTGAACATCTTCGTGCAGCTGATCAATTAGAGGAATGTGGCACTGTCTCCCCACTCACGGACGTACAGTGTTGGCCAGGGAGGTTAATTAACAACACAGAACACTGTCAGTTCAATTTTAACATTGGCATGTCAACATGTCGACACTCCGGTGTGTAGATATCGATATTACATGGAATGGTGTCACATGCCTGTAGCGGTGCTGTGTTGTGCTATGCTATGTCTTTCTGTGCTTTTTGTGTTGTGTTGTGTTGTGTCGTATTGTGTTGTGCTGTGCTATGCTGTGTTGTGTTGTGTTGTGCTGTGTTGTGTCGTGTCGTGTCGTGTCGTGTCGTGTCGTGTCGTGTTGTGTTGTGTCGTATTGTGTTCTACAGTGTCATGTTGTGATGTTGTGTTGTGTTTTGTCGTATTGTGTTCTACATTGTCATGTTGTGTTATGATATGATATATAAATATTTGTGAAAGAGAGAGAGGAGAGAAAGAGAGAGAGAGAGCGAGAGAGAGAGGGAGAGAGAGGGAGGGAGAGAGAGGAGAGAGCGGAGAGAGAGAGAGGGGAGAGAGAGAGAGGAGAGAGAGACAGAGCGCGAGTAACAGATAGACATATATAGTGAGAGAGAAAGAGCGAGAGACATAGATAGAGGGACACAGAATGTGAGAGAGGGGGGGTGGAGAGATGCTTGGATGGTGAAGCAGGAACCAATTAACATGTAGATGTGGTTAGTTAAGTGTGTGTGTGTGGGGGGGGGGGGGGGGATACGGAGATGGAGTACGAGGGGTCTGGTAAACTATACTAATGACTTGATGGGAGTATTAGACAGTTGGCCAGCAGGGAGCAGGTGCTCTCTCCGTACCACCATGTCTCCTGGGCAGACATACCAAGATTGTACACTCGTTTGGTAATTAACATGGAAGGCATGACATCCCAGATGTCAATTTATGGTCACCTCGGGGAAAACATATAAGGATAGTTTATTAGGAAATACTGAACAATGTTCGATATGGCGCTTTGGCGTTGTCTTTGATAAAATACGTCTATACGATACTAATGTAAGAACTGCATTCATGACGTCTATACGATACTAATGTAAGAACTGTATTCATGGCATATATCAATACCAATTAATTTTACCACGGAAAAAATACCACATTGGGGTATCTATTCCAGAGGCTTGTCCTGTAGTCATGCATAGTAGGTATACAGATCTCTGTGGTATCAATTCTTTGATATATTTACTCATTGAAACAAGCACGCACGCACGCGCGCGCACGCACCCCCCCCCGCCACACATACACACACTGTAACTACTGAAGTTGAGAGAATATGCCTCGCTAGAACCGGAAGACTATTTTTTCCCCTCGATCACCCCGTCGCTCTAACTGTGACAGCAGACACGCGCGGCAGCTAAAGGGTTATTCTGTATTTAAGTGGCCATGTCTCAGAAAGTGTTAACGCAATCGTTAAAGTATGACTTCGATCAATATTCCAAACATGTTTTCAGGCAAAATAGTATACTTGCATAGCCTGGCAATCAAAAACTCTATTGAAGCATATTTCAGATTGTCATTGTGTACACATCATGCATCGTCAATTTCGTCAATTATGTATATGTCGGGAAAGATCGTCAACAAAACTAAGATGCAGTAGACAGTCAAATACGTGACATTGTTTATGTTTTGTTCTTATGGAAACTGAACTGTCATGAAGCGGATAGATGCAAAGGAAGCTTTCGCCAGCGTCCTTTCAATCGCAACTAATCTTCTATTTTCTTACGTTCCGATGATGCATTTGTATTTTAATGTAATAACAACAAAACATCGAATTTAATTGTGTGCATGTGGTGTGTGGACACGGTGTCGAAGAATAGTCAAGGCCATCATAAATGTACTAGCTTATCGATTCTGAAAGGACTCCGTAAAGTCTAGTCGAAGCCAAGTGCTATAATCTATATTGACTCGTTGCCAACTTGTGTCGAAATTCCGCGAATGTGTTTGTATACGTTTTTGAATTTGAGAGAGAATTGGAAATGGAATCAGTGGGTGTGATGTAATGTCAACCCAGTCAAACACGAACCCGGATCCCTCCGCCTGGCTTTGGAAATCAATGAGAGCAGCGTGTTTGCAAGAACTTGTTGGGAAGATTCGAACTGTTTCGATTGAATTAAGGCAACACATCATTAGTTTATACAAGATTGGAGAAAGGCGGGATTGAAATGGATGTGCAGTCTTTGAGAATGTATCGGTGTGGGCGCGGTGCTTTTCAAATCAATTAGTTGAAACCGATTAGGCTTCCTTTGTACCGCCTCCTACGTCAACATTACCTCGTGTTGATTAGACGCTGTTCCAGGTGAGATGGATGAGATAGCTGACAGTTTAATTACTGGAGGAGATGAAAATGGATGGAAGAACTACTTGATCTGTATGTTGCCATGTCTAGGCGATAGTGTCTACTTGATCTGTATGTTGTCAGGTCTAGGTGGAGATGTCTACATTAGCTGTATGCTGCCAGGTCCACGTAGAGATCTCTACCTTAACTGTATGTTGTCCAGTCCAGGTGGAGATGTCTACATTAACTGTATGTTGCCAGGTATAGGTGGAGATGTCTACATTAGCTGTATGTTGCCAGGTCCACGTAGAGATGTCTACTTTATCTGTATGTTGTCAGGTCCATTTGGAGATGTCTACATTAGCTGTATGTTGCCAGGTCTACGTGGAGATATTGCTTTTTCTGTATGTACCGTATATTACTGGGTGTTTGTGGATCACATATAACTAGAATAGGCGTAGTATTCGATTTCCTTATTGTTCATTGCACTGGTGACAATCAGAAGTGGCAGATGGAGATTTAAACAACAAGTAGTGAGTTCTCAACCTGAACAGTATTTCAAAATTACACTCAAATTAACTGTTTCACATATAATGTTCATGGGGGCGTCATCTACAGAGAGTAAGACTTAACTATTTCTAATATTGAATTAAGTTTACTCTATAGGTAGTCCATATAACGTCCATTCTCTCCGTGCAGGTCTAACATAGTAGGACGTTGATAAGATGCTATATATCGCTATTTACATATTTAGTATTGTATTAATCAAACGCCCATCATAGAAAAAAATGATTACCTGGAAGAAAGTTAATTGAATCATATATATCTAGAATTAGGACATCACTGGATGCTGTATGCACGATATATATGTTCTTTACGTGGCACGCACGTCACGATGAAACTTGCTTCGTGTTTCGTTTCAGTTCGGTATGCATATTTTACACCATACTATACATTAGTAGTGACATGCGGATTTCTCACGATAGATATGCATGCTGGATAGTTTAGTAAACCCATATTAATGAAGAGAACAATGTTACATAATCATAGAAATAACTTAGTACTTGACTAAATCCATCGGACTTTCTTTGCCAACCAAAGACACGAAGTACGGGTACCCGGCGATGGATATGACTTGTATGGTACATAGGGGTTCATCGAATGCACCCGTTAGAGGAAGCTAATATGACCGTAAGGACAACAAAGACTCGTTGAATTTCGCTTCCAGATGGAACTACTATGACCGGAAGGACAGCAGAGACCCCTTGAATTCCATCACCAGAGGGAGCTACTATGACCGGAAGGGCAGTAGATACTAACCTGGACTCGGCTCTTATCTGGGAAAACACTTTAGCCCCACTAGGTAATTACTTGTTGGCAAAGTGGAGATTGGCGATTGAACAGTCAGTTAACGAATACTTTGCACACAACTTAGGAACTAGCAAATGACAATGACTGTAGGTCCTGGGAAATGTCAGCGGATATTGAGCAAATATGATTACGATTTTATTTCTATAAATATAGGCTGTTTTACTTAACACAGATAACACGTCAAATCACTCAGACGCCGAGCCGTGAATGACCCGGTAACCCGTAAGTCCAAAATACACAAAATCCAATAGTTAGATTGAAAGGTAATAGAACAGGCATAATGAATCCTCGAAAGAACGTGTACAGCACAGAACGTTACGTTGATTTAGAACACTGACATTATTTATACATCTATTTGGATACTTACCTAATAATAGTGCTATGTAATATGACCAGAAGTGCTAATTCTACAGCATATTTCCATGGTTATTTTATTAGATAATATGCATAGCCATAAGCGAGCGAACGTTTCTATGTACTGTAAATCAGGAAATTAATGCGAGCAGGATATTAATGCGAAAGATGCGCCTGGCTATGCACAGTTAAATTAGTTTCATATTTTCTGACATATTTTCTAGACTGTTTGACTTGTTTTACCATAAGGCATGTTTGTTGTAGGTTCCCGTCCCACCATAAGCAGCCTCATAACATAGGAACCTATTATATTGCTATAGTAAGATGACATCAGCTAGTATGTGTTTCACCTAGTACTGTAATTGAACTAATAAAAAAATAATGTCGCTGCTATTTTAAAGAAAAATCAATATCTAATTGATGTTCATATCTCTTCTATCTATTTCGGTGAATCTTCTTTTACAATAACGCAATTCTACTCGTCTGATTATAGCAAAGTTAGATACATACGTACTAAAATAACTAAATATAACGTCCATAGATGCTAAATACATATAACCAATTGTAAACCGTGTATCGGTTGTGAATGTCTGGAGTGGCCACTACCATATATATTTATTCAATGCAATTAGATATCGCCTTATGTGTATTAGTATGTATTTTCGATAGATTGGTGTGGATTCTTGCGAACATCAAGGAAATACATAGAAGGATCTAAGATTTTGAGAAGGAGATTTTTCAGCAGCCTTTTTTTCCTTTTCCTTTCTTTTTCTTCAATTGGTGTGGGTGTGGGTGGGGGTGTGACTTAGGGGGTGGCGGGTTCAGAACCGCTTTCAAGATTAGTTCACATATCAAGGCTTATCACAGAAACATCCGCAGCGCTGAGTATTGCAGTAAACCGGCTTGTACTGAAATACCAAGGATGATAACTACATTTCCACAGACGGGATTTAAACCAGGGACCTTTGGCTACGAAGTCTAACGTTCTACCGTTGCGCTAACACCGGCCTCTTCCGGCATCTACTACTACTTTCAAACGCCCATTTCTCAAGTTGGTTTACTTGTCTTTTCAACATTGCGATGTTTCACCCCTGGCAGACTCCTCCTTGAAGAAGTCCTATCATGATCAGTCATTCAGCCTTGCTATGATGTTAAGATTACCAGAATAGTGGTGTTTGTTACACTGTGAATATGTAATATATGTTACCTTCAAAGAATGGCCAAAAGATACAATGTCAACTGTGTGATAGTCTGCAACACATCCACGAGGTTTTGAGACAACTTTGTCAAATGGAGATTACTTGCAACAACAGGGCATTGGCCTAACAAAGTGTTATTTGACATGCAAAATATGCATGTATAAATCCATACACACATGTATACACTAACAGACAGACACACACACACACACACACACACACACACACACACACACATACACACACACACACATTGACACACATACAAACAGACACACAGTTATACACACACTTAACACACAAACATATACATGTATACAAATACACATAAGTACGCACATACACACATATTTACAGCCGCACACATACATAAACATACATATACACGTACATAAACATACATATACACAGTAACACACACACGCACACACACGCACAGAGAGAGAGGGAGAGAGATGGAGAGAGAGGAGAGGGAGAGAGAGAGAGAGAGAGAGAGAGAGAGAGAGAGAGAGAGAGAGAGAGAGAGTTCGGGAACACGTAATACATCTCACAGTGTCGTCGCTCTGCTTTCATCTGAGACCGTCCATCTGAGACTTTCCCTTAGGACATCCTCTCGAGCTATTGCCAAACCACACTATTCAGACAATCAACGGTCAGCCATAATCACGTTTACAGAGGCGTTAGAACCGTCACATTTGCACCATCTTGGACACATAACGCTCAGAGCAAGTTTCACTAAATTAAAACAAAACGAAATTTGTCTTTATGATGTTTTTTCCCCAAGACGAAGACCAAAAACAGAAAGCGTCAGAAGGATCCAACTGCAGAAAGTCTATCCATGTTTAAGAACAGACGAAAAGTTAACGGTGATTGATGTTTCTACTGAGAGATACGAGTCTCGTGTTAACTCGTGAGAGTAGAAAAGAGGCATACACGTTTCCATTAGGGACACGTTGTCTATTTACAGTTGTACAACAATCATATAATGTCCATTTTCGTTTCGAGTGCATGCTATGTAAGCGAACTAAAGTGACTGACTACGTTCGTCTATTGATATATGGATGGTCTGAGTCACATCGAATTAATGACCGTTTTCTTACTTTATTATAGAACATCTCCGAGGCTTAACAAACGCTTTGGTCGGTGTACACATCAGATACTGTGGAGATGACATAGTGTTAAAATACGGTCAATACTTATATCTTCCAACGTGTGTTTAGATATCAAAGTTATTAATATGAATCTTGATAATACTTGCCATTGAACTAATTTGAGCAACCAGTTTGAAACAAATGGTATTCATGTATATAAACGATATCATATATTACTGAATTTATTAAACGAGTTGGTAAAACTGATATTATGCGAGGCTCTGACGAACATAATATGATTTTTGCCAACGAGTTTAATAAAGTCAGTAATATATGAACCCGAATATGAAATTCTATTTATCACATAACTGTAGAAATTATTGTAATATCGATTTTGAATCACAAACACTATATTGGCATGATATAGTTCCAAGTAAATGTGTACATATTAATAAATATGCATATTTAATTGAAGAAACCTTTTAACTTTATATTCGACAAATGTACTATAAAAGAAGTCCTAAAAGATTTTGATATCGCGTATGAATACAATTATAAAAATCTATTGTATTATTTCACTATAGTATTGACATAAATAGAATAGAATTTTTTTTTCTCTAATGCATATTCAAAGTATGGCATCTAAATGTCAAGTAACTAAAAGCATATCGTTAATGAAGTACTACCTACCTAGGATTTCATAAAATTCAAGCAACTATTTATTTAATAAATTACTGTACTGAAGGAAAATTGAAGAATGTTTGGCAGATTTCAGTTTAAACCGAGTCCAAACAGCTATTCATTTAAACAGACTATAATATATGCAAATAATCTCTGTAAATATTATCTTTAATTTCAGTGATGAATTTGCGCCAAACATTGGCAGTGGTTATATGTATTTACAGCAATAGTTTAAATGAGAAAGTGGATAATTAAAACAATTGAAATGTATACAGTATTAAATTGCTTTGAGGATAGTTGACTACCATTCCCAAAGTGATGGCGTCCACAACAGTAAGGTTGATCCAATCAGTATCCATCTGAACAACACGGACTCCAGTGATGACACATACAATGCGCACAATACGCACGCAAGGCATGTGCATTTCTATGGAAGCTATTTTTAGTTACAACATGAAAGCTATAGTCTGTATTATACTTCTATGCATCTCATTTAATTTCTGTTAGGATTTTGCAATTTTCAAGACAAAAATAGAAGATTTATATCAGATACATATTAAACAGGTCGTTAATACAATTGGTCAAAATATTTTAAATTTATATCTGAAGAATTCACAATGATATTCTATTCTATTTCTGATATTACACTAGTGAAAAAATATATATTTATAGCATGGATCTATTTCACTCCCAAACTCCTATGTTAAGTGCTAAATTTACGTATACTATATGATATGTAATTTAATATCTGTTTATCATGTATTCAAGCCATGATATTCCATTCCACTCCAGCTATCTCTGGCATATAAAAACCGTCCAAACGCAAAATAATGTGTGTTTTATTGTACAAATCCCATTCAATCTTGATGTATTTGATATTAATGCATTGGGAGTATGTTTCATGTAAGATTCCAAACATACATCTGCCGGCTATATAGATTGCCTCTGACAGAGGGAATCCCCGTATGACGAGAAACTATGCACAGAAGGCCACGGGCAGTAATATCTCTCTAATACAGAACATATTCACTTAATATAAAATAACTTCAAAGACAGTGATATGGTATTGATCCGCTGCTTCACTTTTAATGAGACATTTCAGGATGTTTTTGCAGTCGATATCACTCTTTGAAGTCAATTGCACTGCGATATCCATGATTAGTATTCTTTTGGAAATGTCAGTAGCGTTTATAAGTTGTTTATTCGTTGCATATTTACTGAATATATCACTATAATAGGTATAGTTATTGGGTACAGTCAACGTAATGAAGCTAGGAAATTGGACAATACCTCCCCGTCGATTAACGAGCAAGTAAAGCAAGACAACAAAGGATATGCTTTCCTTCCCCAATGCATTAATTAGACGCGTTATAAATAAAATGGATATAGGATTCTGCAGCATAATTTAAAAAATATAACAGATGTGTGCTTGTTATGCCAGCTTCATCGTCTTCAATTTAACCATCTCCGTGCTGGGTGCAACCTAAATATATCTTAAAGATCAGCGCCATAAGTCAAATACATGTAAACTATTAACTCTTTCCCTGCTGGATTAAACACGGCTCTTTTAGGCATATCCGGTTGCCTCCAGCATGGAGAGGGTTAAAAGAGGTAATTATTTTGATTTAGTTTATGCATGGTTCAGTATTAATGTTAAGATATAGCTACGTCTCAATTTTAAAAGGTTTATATTTAAAAAATGGTCCATCTCTAACTGATGTTCCTTATATACGGTTAATGGCTATTGAAGCAGTGTTCTTCTTTCTGTCCGTCATGTCAAAGCCAGGAGCAGTGGCAATCTATCTATACATTAAATCACCTAGTTCGTTTAACTATTGGCACGTCATACGAGCGTTGCCCATTTGAAGTTAGTATTTCAATATGAGAACAGTTCATAGTTCGACTAAGCCTCAAGAAGGGTTGTTATGTGGTCCTAGTTCGATGGTAGGCTGGCATTAGCTCCATGACGGGATGGACCTACGGTTTGAAGAGCAGGCCATATGTCGACACCGTAGCCTACCAGTGTTTGCGATCCTTGCATAACAGATTGAAATTAGCCAGTCAATTATTGACATAGAGTTAATATGTAGATATGAATTTCGTGCGAGATAGCTTGAATCAATATGTTTCTTCATCATTGAGTCCACATGTGACATTGGTATGATATTATATTGGATATAATTAAATACTGAAAATTAGGAGACAGTCTCTTTGACTGTTACATGAATGTATGCTACAACCAATATATAAATTCGACTAATTTGTTACATTACTGAAAGCTTAATTCATTTTCTAAATTGCCCGATTCATTCAGTAAGTTACAGGACTCTTGAATATATTTAATATGACATCAAGATTATTATTATTGTTATAATTATTAGAAAAAAAAGTCTTTGTGAGTCAGTTTACAAATTGCGTGGATATTTATTAAGCAATAAACTATAGAATCATCTCCTATATTCGACATATTGACTGAATCTTTAGAAAAGAAATATAACTATCGATAGATCGCGATTTTGAGTGGTCCGATAGCAATACATCGATAGTAACTAACTTGAGCTATCGATTATCTCCATCGATAGTACCCGAAACAATCGATAGTTACGATAGTGTACTATATTTAAACACTCAGACCAAAATAGTTGAACATCTTTGAGCAATTCAACACTATTGTCTTACATTGTTTCGGTCACTGTCATTACAAAAATACCAGTTATATGTACATTACCCACTGATAGTAGTACAACTATTGCAATACTATCGCAATAGTGTTTTAAAATATCGCAATAGTATTCCAATAGTAGAATTGGCCTGATTAGTCATCTATAATATATTATATATTGTATTTTAAAATTGTATACGTTTTAACTCGTATGTATTCATGCCAATCTAATTTGAGATAATTATATTGTTGGTTATTCTGTATGCATCTTGGTATATCCATTTGCTAAACACTTCCATCGCGTGCCTCTAGATGCATCAGCGGCAACAGGAATACTGTTAGCTTGATGGCCTCACGTCGCTACACGTCAATATTAAACAGTCATCTTCAGTGGCGCAGAAACACTTAATCAACAGGCAGACATATACTTGTAGATCTTTTGTCAGCAGACCAGAACTGATGAATGATATGAATAATTCTAACCTGACTTCTTGTAATGAAAAATAGAAGGAGCTGGCTTAATAATATATGTCGAATTTCACCTGCCATTTAGTGCAACCTATTAGCATTTTGAATAGTCTATATTGGACTAAATTCTTGCCCTGAACGGGGGAAATCTAATGTGTTTTTCAATACATAGTTTCAATGTAATGTCATAAATGAAATAAAGTTCGAGAACTACTTTGATATATACGACCATGAATAAAAGGAATCCAAACACCGCAAAGAAGATTTATGCTGTCCATAACTGAGTCAAAGATTTGAACTGCCCTGGCCAGAACTGTACTGAACATTGTCTACACCGTACATTCATAGCACCACAATGCCTCATATTGCCTTCATTAGCCTTTATATTGTCTTCGCAGGTCTTTATAAGCACGCACGCACGCACGCGCGCACACGCACACACACACACACACACACACACACACACACACATATATATATATATATATATATATATATATATATATATATAT
>JAUTBT010000290.1:0-11343 GCA_032361225.1 Lepetodrilus schrolli | reverse complement strand
CACACACACACACACACACACACACACACACACACACACACACACACACACACACACACACACACACACAATAAAAATTAAAAAAACCAAAACAACAACAAACAAAATAACAATAATAATGTTAAAAAACAAAATACAATTAAAAAAACCCCAAAAAACAACAACAAACAAACACTTGCTACTTGTTATAAGTAAGCATCATATTGTATCAAAGTCATTCAATTGAAAACAACCTCACTTTTATTTAATTCTCACTGCCTCAGTACGTAAAACAAATGTCAGGTAATAAATATGGTTTGGCCTGTTAACGGGAAATCGTTGCTAATCATTACATCGCACATAACACAACTGGCGAAAGCAATATAAAATAGGATATGGATTACAGTAGTCAATAAATCATTAAAAAAATATTATGGTTATTGGTTTTATAAGCTATATGACAGCCTACTGTAAAAAAACACACAAAAAAACAAACAAACTAGTCTACTAAACATCATAATATATGAATGTCCTTTTCAAATATTTAATTATGACAAATTTGCGTTCTTGAATTAGCGTAATTAAATATAACTCATATAATCATCGTTATGTATTATGAGAACAGTGTCCAATTTGTTAGACAATGCAATATAATTTAGGGCAGAAATCGTTTTCCCGCCGAGTAAAGTTTCGGTGTACTAGATACGTCCAATAGGCAACGACAGATACAGCTCTGTTATAGGTATACCAGACACTCGGCAACCTTATCAACGATTCCCGTATCGCAACAATTACTGTGTAAATCAGATTACAAATACGCACCAATTACGTTACGTCGACAGATGAAACAAATTAGCATGTCATGGCTTCTGCGAGATCAGCTCTCGGCAAGATCTGAGCTTTCCGTAGACTCGTTTAGATTTCTCTTGAATTAATTCGCACACCTAACGAAGTTTACGAGACCAATTTTCAGATACGTGCGGAGTTCCCTTTACTTGCGAACACCCCTTCGCATCGTTAATAGTCGAATTTGAAAAGTAATCGTGACGGTTTTGAAAATTTACGCAGCCGTTTTGAAGTTCATTTGTGTGTGGCTCGTGTTATAAGCTCGTTCCCGCGGGATTTTAATTGCCGAGAAGTAACCGTGTGTCGTTTCTATCAATGGGATGAGGTCTTAAATTGGGGATAACATAGTAATGTGGGGAAACTAGTGAGCGAACCATGAGAATGAATATTAATAAATGTCGATACAGTTTACTATCACTGTCAAACTAAACGAAATCCAGGATTAATATACAGAAATTGAATGAAAATGAAATGTAATTTACTGACAATTAAAATATACTCGAGTGTGACAATGTATGAACAGTTCCAGCTAGACAATATGCTGTCAAACCAAACGGTATGAAATTGATTATGCATTTTCCGTATGAAGACCTCACTTGGATATCAGGGACCAGGAAATAATTGTATTGTTTTAAAGGTCGTCATTGGTGAAATGGTGTTAAAAATGCAGACGCAAATGCATATATATAATATGCTTCCCTATTATCTAGTAATGGATCCAGGGCAAGTAGGCTCTTAATTATGCTAGGTTATAGGTCAAGTCGTACTGAAACCAAATCGTTCCTAGACAAAACCGTACCGGGTTGTATTGGTTAGCACGATTTGACCCGGTACGATTATGTTTCAGTATGACTTGACCCGGAAGGGTAAATCCCGCCTACAGCCAAAGGAAGGAACTTTAAAGAAGAAATAAATAATAAAGATCAAATCCAAATTTTGAAACTGAGAATCAATTCATTAGGCCAATTGTTTTGATATATGGTGGATCCGCCATTTAATATACATATAACAATTCTCTCAAATAGTGCAAATATGTACATTTTTCACTAGACAAATTATTCATAAGCACGCACAATTGTTCTCGTGGGGGTTAGCGTTAATTCATCTTCTTTGACGATAAGCATCAATTTATACAAGTGTCTTTAGCAGCGAGGTCTTTAAACCGTTTAGTATCTTCTCGTTGAGACACCGAGAGCGACGCGTTTTGAAGTAATACGACCTCTTAGCAGGAGAACCGAGAGATACAGGAAGCAATACTGTTCCTCGCATCAACGCAACGCATCAACGTAACGTCCAAACGCGTGATGAATGCGACGTTCATAGCTCTTCCCATTTCACTTTTAGCACCGTCTGTGACGGCCAGCGTAATGAGAACAAATGAATTTGCACTTGGTCCCTTCCTTATAGATGTCACCATGGATACGTTAATACATTCATGAATTTTAATGTACAGCTGTAAGTGCGATACGATATAGCAGCTATGTAAAGTATGCTATTTTCGTGGAATGTTGTTTCAAGTCGTTATTGGTACTTAGACCAGTAAAATGACATAAACTATATGTTCTTGGTCTTAATACGCGAGGAAATATTTCCAGAGTACTTATTAACCTCTTCTTGGCATACGGGATTGCCACTGGTCGGATTAAGGTTGGAAAACAATGTTTTAAGAAAAGGTTAGAAAACAATGTTTTGGAATAATGTGACTTGCATTACGAATACTTAAAACATACAAAACCTTTTCATAATGGCATCCCGAATTGCCAGCAGTAAGTTAAGGGTTAGAACATATTTGGGAATTATATGACTTGCAATGCACATACATGCCAGTATACTGAACATGCAGTTTAATCCTAATTTTACGTTTTAATTGCATTCGATATTAACACACGTCCTCAAAAAGTAAATTGCTTTTTTCGCCTTTAAATTAGAACATTAAATATCAGTTAGCTTTAGTGGGGGTAGAATTCGTGAGAAAATAATTATTTTAAGTGTATTATGGCATGTTTAATTCCTTCAAAAACAATAATTTGATTGTGGGAACAATTCTGTCGGGTGGTAAAAACAAACATAAAATACGTCCAGCGAACGAAAGAGTATTCCCCCTTGTGTGAAAATGTACTTGGATGACTGTCAGGTGTCAGAATTACACTTTACTGTTAATTTCACCCATCAATCCACGTGCCAATCACCACCAATTAGCCAGGTTAATATCGCCATACAACTCTCGCGAGAATACCGCTGATCTAAGTCCCACGAGAGACATATCACTCACCAGATCACTCTGGGCAATAACTTCGCCATCAACATATATTTCCCTACACTTTCGTCGTTTCCATCAATTTGAAGGCAATTTACAACTTTTTGCCGTGTAAACTTAGACTCCTGTATAGAATTACGTTAATTCAAGACCCATTGGTAGGAATTGGTGTCAAATCGGGGACATGCTTTGCACGTGCTGTTAGGTATACTTTGCACGTGTGAAGCGTGTATGCGAGAGGTGACGACCAGTGTGCTCGTGCTGACCTTTTTGGGACGTTTTGACACCGCAAAGTTTGGCATCGGATACTGACAGTGACTGATAATCCGTTGTTAATTTCACTGGATAGTGTATATTATGTTGGCGGGTGTCTTGGCTTTATGCCGGACTAATATTACCGGACACCTGTCTCTAGCCGGACTTCGTTTCATTGTTTATTACTCGTCTATTATAGCTTTTTGCAGATTTCCATTTAATTAGCTGTGGGAAAAAATAGATTTATTTTCGTACAAATCGCCCTTCGTTCTAACGGTGGCAAATTGGCATTGATATATATATTTTTATGGAATGCATTCATATTAGATTTAACTGTTTGATTGTGGGCGATGCGATTTCAATACAAGAATGAAGAACGAAGTTAATTCGTAAGTTATGTTTTAAAAAACTTATTTAAGAAATACGATATTAAAGGCACTGACAGATATTTATGCTTGTTTTGGACCAGGTCTTAGCTACAACAAAGTACATACATAAAATTGTGTTTGCACTTCAAAATCTTTTTTTTTTACAGCTGTAAGGTAGACACTATTCCGCTGCGTTTAATATTGTAAATTGGGGGCACTTTCTTCTAGACGTACATGCATTTTGTCACCGGTGCGCGTGTGTGCATATATTGTGATTTTTATCCTAGCTGGATATCTGTCAGTGCCTTTAATATCGTATTTCTTAAATAAGTTTTTTAAAACATAACTTACGAATTAAGTTCGTTCTTCATTCTTGTATTGAAATCGCATCGCCCACAATCAAACAGTTAAATCTAATATGAATGCTGGTTGGTTTGTTGAAGTTTAACGTCTGCGTCCAGCGAAGCTGATTTAGCAGAGTATAAAATAAAAAGTAAAGTATGAATAAAAGAAAAGAAAAAATTAAATAAGTAGATAAAGAATATGAATGCATTCCATAAAAATATATATATCAATGCCAATTTGTTCAGCACGCATGCGCATTGATTCTGATTGTGTAAAGTGCAACTTTTAGCACTTGTAAAAGTCAATTCCATGTCTTATTTGCATAAGTGTGCACCTCATAGCGTTTAATAAGCGTCAACATTCACATTCGACAATTGTTTAAATTGTCGTTATGCAAATGCATTCACATTTTAATCCCTACACCTGTTACACTAAACATGGTCACGGCAAGGGGTGCGAAGTGTCACGACAAGAGGCTCACTTGACAGAAATCAACAGTGTCTATTTATCGTCATGCCTTTCATTTGCGGTCATCGACAACTTCCTGACTTCTTGATGAAGGTCAAACAATGACCACTGCCATGAGAGGACACAGGGTGGTGTTGCATGCATAATTAGTTTCAAACGGACATGGTTTAATTTACAAACTCAATTTCCCCCGATTAGCAACAGTTGGCGGGAATTCGCGATGCTTCTCTCCCCTCACACCGCTAGGTGTCGCCTTGGAGAACAGGCACGTGCAGCGCGTGCCATTGTTGTTTAGGGTCCGTGTCTGGTCGCTCGCGACAGGGCGTGCGGTCAATGGCCCGTGAAACTGTCCGGGCGAAAGTGGACGGCGCGGCAGCTTGACCACCGGACAACAATGAGGCCCGATGGCCTCTATACAATGTCCTTCGGGTGTGGCCGGCCGGACGTGATTGTGCACGTGCCGGTAATGTTTTGCTCTCCCTCCAGGCCACTGACCATGAGTAACTATTAAAGAGCCGTGTTGTAACGAACGAACGACAATACAACTGTTATAAATCTTGCAACTAACATGGACCGGATTTTATATTGATCTTTTAAAATAAATGTTTATTGTTGAATGGCGTAGAGAACATATTAACTGCATAATGCATTACTTCATGGTTTAACAGCATTCATGCCATGGTCAGTGAATTTGGACGGCAATATTTTGGCCGTTCGCGTGGATGGCCATGCCGATTTAGACACCAATTAAGCGGATTCATCCCATCAAAATAAACTTGCCGTAAATATAAGTTTCTGAAATAGTAAAATACACTAAGGCAAGTTTCTGTCGTCATAATGCTATGAAATAATGGTGCACATGTTGTAACGTATATGATCTGTAATCTTCATTAATTCATCAGTTACTAGTATTTTAGTTCTATCACCTGGGGTATGGTGGCACTCAGTATTTGGACTACCGTACAACATGAGATCGAACGTAAATGGTTGATATTTATTTGTGTATATATCAATCAGATAGCGATAGTAAGTCTATCAACTCAGGAATTAAGGAAACCGCGTTGATTTATGTGCTTGAACTCGTGTCCTCGCTTCTATTTAGTTCTTTATGAATTATATTTGGGACATTCTTTAAAAATATCATTGATTTCATAATGTTAAAAAACTATTTGTCATCGATAATTATATTACTTTGCCCAGTTAAACTGGACCGCCTATTTCGACTAGTCCAATTGCCTAATTACATAATTAATTACATCCAGCTATTTACCGTTGAAAACATTCAAATTATGTCGCTGATTTTTGCTGTACTTAGGAATGATATTTTGAATATACTAATACTGTATATCCGATTTTGTTATTTAATTTCGGAAAATACTCGCCAATAGGACAAATAGCTCTAGCTATTGAGAACAAAACGTATGTAGGCCTATGTACGAATCAAAATCAGATGTCATATACTAGTATCATGATATAGGCTACATATTCCATTAATTTTAATGAGAATACCCGTGCAAGATGAAGACTACATTTATTTGCATGTTGTCACAAACTATTATCATGGTAGATTTCTTTTGAGATACTTTAGGGATTATAGCTAAGCTGGTCACACATTGTTCACTGAAGTGGTTTAAATATGGGGAGAAGGCGTACATATCTTGTACCACCGTGCTCTTTACATCGATCGACAGGCCGCGCTCTCTCTTTACACTAAAGTGTAAATCATGACGCCAACAATGCGCAGAGTATCCGAGCGTGACATTGATTTAAGGCTCATGTCAGTATTGCCATATTTCCCCGTCATTTAATTTACTGGTGATATTTGAACTCTGCAATTCTTGATATGCACATGTTTAAATATTCATCGTGCGCACTTAGTCAAATCGTATGTACACTTCAAGACAAAACGAAAGGTGTGCCGATAAATGGTTATGTTAGAATTCCAAACGTGATTTTACCCGTCAACATCCATTTCGCATTGCATTGTGGGCCAGGGAGTTTGACCACCGCGATGGTTAAAACGTATTTTCTTCGTGTTGATATCAATAACTCATTTTGGAACCGGACAAAATATTCGCGAAGATCACACACTGGGATTACACATTTTAATAACATCATTGATATTCAAAACAGACAAATAATGTTGTAAATCATTGTGTTTTTTCTTCTTTTACTGCAACACGCAACTGTCAACATCGATGTCATAATTATATTGAAATAAATACGCGGTATTAATATTTGCGATATTTTGTCATTATTCTGCCAATTTACAAATGATATATTTCACGCAATACAGATGTCTAATTCTCACATTTCATAGAGAACATAGAATAGAACAATATTTTATAATCGCCAACTGACCTTATGCTAAACCATCTAACCATCTAAACACAGGACACTGTACTTGCTTAACATCCGCCATGTTTGAATTCTCTGTGTTTCGAGGATGACACGTAAGATATCATTACCGGTACATATTTAAAATTAATATATTTTTATGACTTTAAAAAATCGGATTACTTGAACTATTTCATTATTTCAAGGTAATGCGTAAGTTGTACATAGTTAAAATAAGTGTCGAATATACATACAGTCAAGCCTCCACTACTAGCATAGCAAACTGCTGTTTTGTATCAATATGATTTAATCACACGCGTTTGCATATACCTATCTATTTTTTAAATAGAAATATTCGTATATTCTTAAATGCGTCAATTCTCAAAATACTGCATGTTGGTCAGTGTCAAATGTTAAATTTGAACGATCTGAGAGCAATTATTGTTAATTTAAGTTCATTAGAACTGTCGATTGCTTGAAGCGGGTTTGACAACCCGAGGGCGGGGCGGAACATCCATAGCCCGCACGCTTATTAATTATGAGTTTATGTTTTCCCCTCAAGTGATCCTATTACTGGTGTTAAATTTCAATTTCATTATAAACCTGGTGTTGTCCATGGGCCATTAGTGGTTATATATAGTTGGCGAAATTGGGTGTTATGGACGGTGATTAGACTAACACTGGCTTAAAACTGCAAACCACACTTCATAGTTACTTGATAGTCTTGAAAGGATATTTTTTGGGGGTAAAACGAGAAAGTGTCTCTTCTACATGCATCTTGATTACTATTATAAAAATACCATATTTGAGATTAGTATTTTTATTATTGAAACTACTTGAAGGAGGTTGTTACCAGAAAGACGAGAGGCAGGCGTGGCATAACATCTGTAGGCAACGTTTCATGTATACATAAATCAAATCCGCTTTAACCCCCCCCACCAATTCAAGCAACGACGACAATAACGACGACACATATTTGTTATTGTATACAAAACAAACATAAAACAACACACACACACACACACACACACACACACACACACACACACACACACACACACACACACATTTGTATTACAAGTATTAATACCATTGATATTGATAATAATATTGGGTGCAACTTACACGTTCTAAGGGGCAGGTGATAGCGCAGTGGTAGAACAGTTGGACTTCGGAGCCAAGGTTCCAGGTTCAAATCCCGCACCGGGGGCCCGGCATCAATGTTCGCGAAAGTTTCCTTTCTGACGCGATATTGATAGGATGCAATGTCTGTAGATTGGCAATGCAGTTATCATCCTTGGTCTTGTCTGTACCAGCCGGTGCTCGCAGGTTTACTGCAACATTCAGTGCTACGGATGTTGCGGGTTTCCGCCTGCCCTAAACTGACAAGTCGTGATATAAGTGAAAGAATATTGAAAGCGACTTAAAAACCCCAATAAAATAAAATTTTAAAAACAGGTTCTAAGTAAGCACTTCCTCAACTCCCTGAGGATAATGCAATCTAAGAGTCTGTTTTCCAGCGGAGACGGTTAGCACACACTACACACTACCAGCGCATCCTACCTAGGAGCGGGTGCTAGATTGTCGGACTTCGAAGTCCGTGTTTGGTCCCGAGTTTAAATTAGCCCTGGGGAACTGGATTCAATTTCAGACTGATATCTTTGGTTCGTCAGTACCAGGCAGCGCTCGTATAGGTACCGCGCTGCAGGTGCTACATGTTTGTGGCTGTATTGAACTGAAAAGCCGTGTTACAAAGTAGTCTTGAAAACGACTCTCTACACACATTTCCCGGGGTGTTGTTTCACGAAGCTCTCGTATCTACTACATAAGCACTTTCGTAGCGATCTCTTTAGAACATGGCGACTGGGTTCTGCCGAGAGCGCTATGGGCTCAGAGTGGATATGCAAGCTTCGAGAAACGATACCCAAGATATCATATTCGTCTGTAAGGACATTGCATCAAATCTCAATCGCATATATGGTAACAGGATCTCATTGTCATGCTAAATATATATGACTGCATACTTATACTCTCATACATGTACATAACATAAGAAAGGTAGACACATTCGGAAACGTATTAAGAAAAACAAAAACAACTAACGAAATTTTACGGTTATTTTGTAGAGCAACATCGATTCAATTCCTGAATATGAAATGGACTAAAATGTAAACAATACATGGACATCACACACTCAATATTATGAATAAATAACAGACTATTAACGCAATTAAATATTATTGTGTTTGAAATATTTATTTTTGTTCTTTGTATCTCTTACCATTGAAAGAAGGATGACAGATTATTACTTTCAAAGATCGGTATATGAATATGGTTTGTTCTTATATTAATATCTTATTGCCACTTTCTAATTATTGTCAGTCGGAATACCAAGTTTCCAATAGAACGAAATTGAATACAAAAAGGGGAGGATTTTTTTATGCCGTTAATTGATCTGACAGAAATAAAGCTTTCATATCATTCAGAGCAGGAAGCTCCCTGGTAAATATTTAATCTTATCAGAGCTCAGGTCGGTGCCTCAAAGACCGCTTTTGATAGTCATGGCACCTTTAATACTACACTCATCTGTGTTTCTGATTGGCTGATTGACCCGGCACACACCTGGCGCATGCGTGAACGGACGGAGACACCACAATGAGGTATTACTGTACAATGCATTCCCCCCCCTCCCCTGAGGTCAAAACGGCTCCGGACAATATAGATGAAAAGGGATATTATTTTACCGTTATGTTTTACTTGATACGGATTTGCTACTCGAGGCGATTTTATCTAAATAATGAATTTGCAAAAAGAGGGGTGTATCCCCTATCAAACAGCCATGTTATTAATACTGTGCATTATTTAGGAAATTCAATTGTATGCGTTTTTCCATTTAACCATACTTTCTATCGTGCGTTATTTGCTTGCGCGAAGAGATACTCTACTGTTTAAGTATACAGAATACTATACACAGCGACTGGTGTTGATTTACGTTTTATAAATAGAATTTTATATCACTTAGAAGTATCAGGTTTTCTTGTACAAACAAACGTTGAAGATCCATTAAAATAATCTTTTGTATGTAGTCTATATTTAACTTAATACATACTGTGCTTTTGGATACATGTGTAAACTAGGTGTGATTTATTTAAAATTAGCAGAATTGTGGAAAAGTGATCTATTGACTTATTAACTTATTAAATATTGAAATATTCTGTATGAGTGTTAAGTGTGGGAGAATAAATACGCATCACACTAAAATATGAATATTATGGAAATTAGTGATTATGTTTTGTCACAAGAAAAAAATACAGCCATCACTTAAAAGACCGACGTCAGAAAGATCGTGAGAAACGCTCGTAATGCACGTTCGTAACGTGCGTATGCGCGCGCCTTGATTGCACCTCAGTGTGTTCCGTCGACATGGAGGTCTGGGTGCCACGAGGGCATCGTCGGCCGCTGGGAACATGAGCGAATCGTTGGCTGTATGGGCATGCGATATTATGTATGAAGCTGAGAACGTTCGCCCGTATAGTATTTGTGCGATTTTTTAAAACATATTTAAAAAAACTGTCTGGCATTGTGGTGCTCCTTTAACGTCAAAACAGTCATTCGTGCCATTTCAACATGCTTTGGAATCTTGGGATTACTTTGAGTCAATGCCATTTCCCCCCAAAAAACTTATTCCTAATGTTCTGTATACGGGAATATTCATTAGCGTTAAGCTCGGCGCACACCGAGCCCGATAACGATAGCTATAACGAGAACGAGGAAAACGTTCCGAATTTCGTTTCGCCATGTGGTGGTCACCCCACAGGCACCTGAAGCAGGCAATTATATTGTTTTAATAAATTCTTCTAAAAAATATATATATAATATGCTATTTAAAAAAAAACAAATAAAAAAACAAAAAAAACCACATTATATATATGTAATCGAACCCTACCAATAAATCGATTACCGATATATAATAGACTACTGCATGTGTACTACTACGTACGATTGTATCGAGCGAAGAAGTTGATCAATAAGTTGTACACATTATATTTCAATAACAAATTCCACTTTCGCACATTCCACCCGTAGGCCCATTATTATTATTATTACTATGTAGTGTTATGATTATGATTATGATTATTATTATTAATAATAATAATATCTACTTAAAGAGAATATATTATGTACGAGCAGTTATACCGAAATAATATTGAAAAGTTAGCTATTTATTGCAAAATAACCAGAAACTATAGGCCTACATGTAGATTCACGCATGCAGATGTCTGACGTCAAACTGCTTTTTCCAAAAATATATTGATAGTTTTGTACATTATTAGGATATTAATTTTATTGGAATAATATATAAACTCACAGGCAAAAGAAAGGTTTCACCGTATTTATTTTCATAAAAAATGTTAAAGGGCTGGTCCTGGTGTGATTCCAAGAATAAATTATTGTATTACTGCATCGTTTCCACTACGATAATGCATC
>JAUTBT010000289.1:0-11343 GCA_032361225.1 Lepetodrilus schrolli | reverse complement strand
TGTTAATTTCCCTTAAATAGAAATATTAACATAAATACGAGATGCAATCTGTAAAATGACGAAAATGGCAAAATTAATACTAAAATATCTTGAAAATGAAATTTTGTCTATTAAAAATATTACAATTATCATTTTCACGAGACATTTTATGATGAATATGAAATGTCATTTGTAAAATTGACAAAATCAATATAACAAATGGCCCAAACGGGTTCTGGATTTGAAACTGACAAGAGACATTCCATTTAGGTCACGTGATTTATGATGCTAAATATGCCTGCGAGCAGACGATGTGACTGTCATATTTTTTAGAGCTTGCAATTATTTGCAATTTTTTTTACATCACGTTAAAAAACTGCATTAAGCTCACAGCTACATTTTCTAATGTTTCACTTTGTTCGATTGCATACTTACACTTGCTGATGACATTTTTACCAGTTCTGCATGGGAAATCTCAGACTTCAAATATATCCTGTTGGATATATCCCGGTGAAATTCTTTGAGTTTTGGAAGCAGAAGCAGCGTTTTAGTAAGTAGTACGAAAGCTGTGCTACCCCGAAATGGGGACTCTACACAGTATTAGAAGACTAAGTTCAATAATTAAAACCCTCTAGGTTCAAGGCTTTTGACGAAACAACATACCTCATAGCTGATGTTGAATACTTCAAGAAGGTTTAGATCCATGAACATTCTGATGGTGGCCCTCAGCGTGTCGTCGTCATCCAGCAGAAAGTCATTGAACTTGTAGTCCAATAGATTGTAATGGATGGTTGATGGAACTGACAGCTTCTGATGACAAAAGCAGATGCTAATGTTAAAATAGTCAGTCACATATACTCAACAAAATTAATTAAGGGCCAGTAGCTTTTTATTTTAACATAAAATTAACTCCATATTATGTTGTTTTTTCTAAATTGGGGTTTAGACCCGCTTTCAAGATTTTTTCACTTATATCACGGCTAGTCAGTTTGGGGCACAAGGATACCCACAACATCTGTAGCACTGAATGTCGCAGTAAACCTGCAAGCACTGGCTGGTACTGACAGACCAAGGATGGACTCCAGGTACTCTTCAAGAACTTTGAAGACTGGCACCAGAATCCTTAATCCGAGTTCCGAAATGTTCTTTCTTGAAGCAAAATTTATTTCAGACCAAGTGCAATTTGAGTTGTAATCTTGTTTTGAGGGTCATTTTGCCTCCCTAATCCGCAAGTCTAGGGAACATCCAGACTTCAAGGGGGCTTGGCTTTGTGATGGGTTAATTGGTGCTATTGATGTCTTTGGATTATCCCGTACCCTGAGCCTCTGAGCGTCTTCCATCGGAGCGATGGCGTGATAGGACAGCACCTCCAGCGCCACCCTCTGCTTGGCCATCGCACGTAAAGCCGTTTCATACATCTGGGTGTTGTTAATACCCATACCACAGAAAATGGAAAAGGCCTGCAAGAAAGAATGGTATATATGTATTTATCACATAACACAGGAGTGCAATAAACCCATACTATAAACATAAATATCTTCACTAGTGTAATAACACAATAGATTTTTATAATTGTATTCATGTGCGATATCAAAGACTTTTTGGAACTCTTTTAGAGCTTCTTCTTGGGACTTAATTTGTCGAATATACAGTTAAAAGATTTCTTCAATTAGATATGCTAACACATTTATTAATATTTACACATTTACTTGAAACTATATTTTGTCCGCATGCTATAACCCAGTTCCCAAGAAATTTTCCTATAAATAGTGTTTGTGACTGAAAATCGATATTACAATAGTTTCTACAGTTAAGTGATAAATAGAATCTCATCGAAATTTATTAAAATATAATTTATTAAACTTCTTGACAAAAAGTATATTAAGCCTCAAATAATATCAGTTCTGCCAACTTGTTTAATAAATTCAGTATGATATGACCACTCATGTTATTGTAGTTATTGAATATGTACCTGAAATTACAATATAGTAAAAGCATGATGTGCACCCCTGATTTAGGCCAAGACTACAGTACGACCCTTTCGTGAAATGGAACAAAGCAAAAAAGAATATCAAAGAAACTCAATTTAATACAGTATAATTAAGGAGAACTATACCTGTGTGAATTATCGCCATGGAAATGATGCACCAACATGCTAGGAAATCGTACATTAGCGCTATCCCGGTATTAGACCTAATCAAACCTGCTGTGGACCTTTACGTATATCATCTCAAATCTCTCTTGCCAGGCAAAGAAGTCTGTTAATAATGGATGGCTTGTATTGCCTGTGTCGCGGATATTGTTTTTAGAAGAATTGCGCATTGTCATGATATTATCCCAAAGATGTAACGATTCTAGCGATTTGATTGGCTGATATGTATACCGGTATGCCCTGGCTGGATTTCCAATGGCTGGTAGTGCTAGCTTACTAGAATACCTTGCAACTGTTAGAACAAGTCCTTGCCTTGCCCATTTAATGATGAGTGCCCAATCAGGGGAACGACAAGTACCATCTTTTAACATCCTTTGGTATGATGCAACCAGGGATCGAAATATTGACCTACCATTCTCCATACTGACACTATAACCACTAGGTCTACATGGCCTAATAATGAAGACAGGACTTACCTCAAATAAATTGAAATCATTTTTGTTGAAAGATGTTTTGTCCAGTTTGTTGATCAGCTGGCTGACTCCAATAACTTTTCCGTTTGCATTCTTGATCGGCATGCATAAAATTGAGCGAGTTCTGAATCCAGATTTTCCATCTACCTATTATTAAAAAACAAGGATTAAAAAATAAAATTTAAATCCTTTCTACAGTTTTGTTATTCAACATTTTATTTTCGGAATCCAGATTTTCTATTCTCATATGGTTAAAAAAAAAATTTAGAAACAAATTTCTCATCCAATATATTCTGTTAACACGTGATTAAATAGAATTTTTAAGTTCGAAATCCAGGTATTCCATCCTCTTTTTAATTAAAATCTTTTCATTTCTTTTTTAAAATCCTCATTTTGTACCTCCCGTAAAGAATGGGTGTATGATTAAATAAACAAATTCTAGTAATTCACGGATATAGTGGGTTGCTGGTGATGGGTGGAGGATAACCTGCAGCAACTGTGGATTCAATAGGATTCAACCCATGAGCCATGGCTGATACAGATGCCCCAATAGCACCAATGGACTTAATGCGCCCCATTGCATGTGTGTGTTCCCGTGTGTGTGTGTGTGTGTGTGTGTGTGTGTGTGTGTGTATGTGCAGGCGGCAACAATGTTGCAACTATACAAAGGACTGGCTTTGCTGTGTGAAGACATCTACAATCCAATCAGTTTAGAGGTTGTCGGTTAAAATGGCAGTAAATCTCTGAAGACAAGCTGCTTGCCCATCAAGGTATTCATAATTTTGAATAATATTCCTCGTTAACTTTATGATTACTGGATGAAATCGCCTCCAATTATTGAGAAACTGAATCACTTATATGCACTGCCATTATAAGATTACTTCCTTTACACATATCTGAGTCCTTTGATATACTTGAGATGGTGTCTGTGTAAAATTTCATCAATAACTATTCTTCATGGGCGCTTTTCTCCAACTTCTTGAATGCCTAAATAAGGCTAATTAAGGGGAAACTCATTCAGCAGATTCCCTGGAAAGAATCACATGATGCAGCAGACGGCTGTACATGCACTTTAATTCCGTTGAATTTGCTGCTGAACCTATTGTACATGACTGACCTACATCTGCGTCTATTATTCCTAGATCTGACCCAAATACGAAACAATGGCACGCAAATAAACGCCAGATATTAATTACTGATAATGGTCTGTAGTTGCCACAAAAAGTCAGCGTTCATTTCGATAATGAATTTCATTGCAGAATTGGGCCGGATCAGGCTTTACTTGTACAATGCAAACCTGTGGTGCAAACAGTATGATGCATGCTGAGTATAAACTAATGGTGATGACGATACAAAATGCATGTCAACTGTGCTATCGGCAGGAGACCACAGACATTAGCAATGAGACACGAGTCATATATCAGTTTGCATGTCAGGTAAATACATAAAACTCATGAATAGCCATAATGGATTATCAGAAATGTAATTGATATGAAATTAATGTAGCCTCAATGAATGGGGTTATTTTTAGGGATAAAACTGAAATTGTAATAAAAATGGTATAAAATAATATAGACTGAGCAATATTAATATTAAATAATAATGTGAACATTTATATTGCGCCAAATCCACGCTCGAAAAAGCAAGCTCATAGCGCTACATTATTACCCCAGTCACTGGATCTGTGTACACTCAATTTCCTTCTCAACTCCCTGGGGAGTATACAACCAAAGTTGCCGTTCAAGGCGCTACAAGGTTATCATTCACATGTCCATCTCATCCTTCCGGGTGATGATTTTAACACGGCATATCAGTAAGTCGCAGAAGGTGGATAAACGTTGTGTCCGTTACAACGCTAGCATTTTGTGCCACTGCATCATATTTGCTGCACGTATGTTGTGATTTATTAATATAATTATTGTCCCATCAGGGCACCGAGCTACAAATTGCAGAGGTATTTGTGTAAGATCAATCACCACTGTTTTAGCTTCAGATTCCATAGAGAATCATTTGTCATTTTTGTGAATGTCTGTACATTTGGGAGAAAAATACTTCCATATATATGAATGTTCATGTAATAATGTTACTTAAAGTTGGATTTTGAATTCATAATGGGACTAAACTGTCATTTCATGTGGGTTGATACTTTCTAATGGTGAGCAAATATGTGCCATTACAGGGGTGAAGAATACGAAACAGAGATTTTCCCTGCTGGTACAGATAGCAGATGTACTAGACAAGTGAGTACCGTACGGCATATATATATCGATCAGTGGGTTGTGATAGTTGGGGCTCAAACACAAACCTTTAGGTTTGTAAACTGACACACTACCATTGCACTATCTATTCTATGTACTTAAGGTTTAAATTTTTTTTTATAAAAACTACATTAAATTCATGTTGATATCAACGTATTTATATCAAAAGAACATATGTAACATAATGTACTGAAATTTAATTTCTAAGCCGACCTATTTTATGTGCCACTATGTGTAGAATTGTAAAATTTACCACTTTGTAATTCTTACTTAATTGATTTGTAGTATGCCTTTAATAATACTTCCAAACATCTGTTCAAATTTATGTGAGTGTTGTGCCTTTAATGCTTGCTGCCATACATTTGTGTTTCAGAGTGGCAGGCATACCTGGTCTCGGTTTCCCAAATATTTGTTCAATTTCTGTGAGTGTTGTGCTTTTAATGCTTCCATACATTTGTGTTTCAGATTGGAATACCTGCTCTGGGATTCTCCCCCATGAACAACACACCAATACTGCTACATGACCACAATGAGTATCTCAACGAGAAAATATTCCTGAAAGGCATCGACATCTATGAGAAGCTGATTTTCAACTTGGCTAATGTCCCTTTGTTCAAGGTCGATGCTTGAGCTTAGAACTTTTCCACTTCCTGTCATGCAACCAGGTTTTCTGTTGCATATGTGCCTCATTTCCCTTAGGCTCAACCACATGTATACATGGCAATATACTTACAAAAGGCAGCATCATCTTATTAACATTTTCAAGATTGGTGCTTTGTTTGTGTCACATTTTTCAATAATCAAGGTGCTGGGAGAATTCAATTTCACTCGACAATCAAAACATTAAATTCATTCACTGCAAATATGAGAAAGCAGTGTAGGATCTAAAGATGATTATTTCATACCTATATTTCATTACCTGGTGCTTTAATTTTGTATAAATATAATATGACAAAGTAGGAAGGAAGGAATTGCTGTGTAACATGACTTTCAACAATTGTTCAGCTATATGGCAAAAACTAAAGATAAATACTCAACAAAATAAATTAAAGGACATCAGATTCTGAATTGGGGGGTTCTACCAAATTTCGGAACTTGGCTTGAGGAATCTGGTGCCATTCTTCATGCAATGCCAATGCGTCTGCAAATTCTTGAAGAGGATTCAGAGCCTGTAGATGTTTGGAAATTATTCATTGCTAAAATAATATAAAGCTAAATTTATGTCCAAAAATGCTACTGGCCCGTAACTAATTTTGTTGAGTATAGGTTATTAATATGTGTCGTACCTTAATATGTACATATTACTTAATTTTCTATGTCTTTATACAAGATAATAAACATCTATCTTTTTGACCTGGATTTGAGTCCATTCTGCAAAGAATATATTTTGACCTATGCCAGAACATTTCGTTCACCCATGTGATCTTGACCTCTTCCCTCTGGATTCCGATCTGGATTTTAATTGGATGCATAAGTCGGTCAAATTCTATTTTTAGACATCCGGTTTAAAGATTCTGGTGATAACTGACATGATGACATGTGTGTGGCTGTTGTTTTGTTTATATATTACCTTGTATCCCAATCTTTCACGCATGGACAGCTGAACACATCTCTGAACAGAACATTTAAGCACACGATCCATATTAACGGCGTATTAAGACTTTCTCTGGAGTTGTCAACCCAAGGCCTAGTATTTGTGCTTGATTATCACCGGAACTTGGGGAATTCTGGGAAATTCTTTGAAATTATAGAAATAGACTTGACCTATTTATACGCCCTATTCTCTTCACTGTGGATTCAAAATTCCAATGTGTTATATTCTAACAAGCGGAAGCAGGTGGCATGCGTTTCACTAAAGGGTTGTACTGGTAGCTCTTGTTATAGTAAGATCCTGGGAATCGTTTCACAAAGGTCTTGTCCACTATAAAACAATAATTCACTCTTATCGACTACAGACTATAGATCTGGTAGCAATCTCTTATACATGGGGATTGTCTCATAGTGGATCGATATTTATAACTAATCGCTACCAGAGCCCTATCGTCTCGTAGTAGATAAAAGAGCTGAAACGATACCCCGATATAGTGCCTCCAGCTACGATATTACAAAACTTTTATTGAGTACGATTCTATGCTCAACTCAAAGTTTGTTCACAAATACCCATATACATTTGAGCTAGACCATGACATCGTAGGCCTACTCAAAACGTTTCGTAATCTCGTAGCACGAGTTATGCCGTCGACCGTATACGACCCTTTCCTGAATAGGATGCAATAACTGTTCAATAACAACAGGTGTCAACACACAAGCAGCATATCCCTGAAGGGGTTAATCTTCTGCCGACAGATTTTTCTCAATCCAACAGGGAGATGAGATGGACAATGCTATCCCTCAACTAGTTATAACCAAGGTTCTAAACACTGGTCAAATTGATGTACGCAGAGGAAACGGACAGTACACGTGTACTCGTTTATTAACTCTCTCGGTGCTGGATGCAACCGGAGATGCCTCAAAGACCAGCGTCAGTGCTCAATTCGACAAGGAGAGGGTTATTGGAGAGATAAAGGAGATGTATAGTACCTCCGACAATGAGAATATCCCAGAGGGAAACAATAGCATGTGATCGATGTATTAGTTATGTTCCCAATCATCCTCGTAGCATTGGCTTGAGTCATCTTGTCATGAATGAATGTGTTTCACTAAAGGATCGTGCGTCATGATCCGTTATTGACATAGTAGAACCTAAATATGCCCGTCCCGTTCAGAGACCTAATAGTAATAACCTGGACTAAGTAGAACAACGGTGTCCGTTCTGATTTTCGTCCGAACTATAGGAGCATGCCAGGATGCTTTTAAACAAAAGTCACACTTCAATAATATAATGGTTAGGTCTGCTGCTGAGATCCACCAGGGGAGGTTTCTATAAACGGCGAAACATGTCATTGTTAAATGTATTGTTCCAGTATAAACGTTATGAAGAAGTACAAAATAACTGAAACAACACATAATTTAGGCTTATCAATGGTGCCATTGAAGATATGGCTGATACACCTGTCCGCGTGTCATTTAAATGGAACGGTTCTAGATAAATGAAAAGTATTAATTATCCGATCAAATCATTCTGAAGACGGCAATAACAATATTCCAATACCGTAAATCATTTATTTAATGCGTCAGTGATTTAATGCGACCTCTAAATTTTAGACACAAATGCGACACAAATTAAATGCGAACGACCATGCCTCCATTCATGTTTTTACCCGGTCGTACATTTTTCAGCAGTTAAATCATTTTTCAAACAGTTCCCTACCTCGATACTGTGTTCATCCATCAGTGTTATTCTAACTGATATAATCTCAGATTAATTCATGTTTTACACGAAGAAATTGTATCTAAAGCAAATCGTTTGTTCATAATGTTCGGAGATAAGGCCCCGAGATTACGAAACTTCCTGAGTACGATTTCATGCTCAACTCAAAGTTTTGTTCATAAATCCCATATAAAATGTGAGCTTGAGCATGAAATCGTACTCAGGGGAAGGCCTATGCGTATTTGAAAGGACAAACGCATGTTTAAATAGTTCCATCTGACAAAGATAGGGACATCAGATCTATTCCACCGCCCACCTCCACCACGAGGCTGTCCATAGGTCCCACCACAAGTAGTGTTCGATACGTTTGTTTTAAAGATCATGGTATAAACGTAGACCTGCGGTTCTAAAACCAGGGGTGTTCGAATCCACATTCAAACATATTCAGCTACGCCCTTGAAAACGGTATGGGAGGCTATTATTCTAGACAGTAAGGTAGGCCCACTATTCTAGACGATAAGATGCTATATTCTAACGATAAAGAACTAGTCTAGACTGTAAGCTACGTTCTTTTCCATACAGTGAGATACCATTCTAGACAGTGTTCTTTGTCTTTAACCTATTAAATAAATAAGTAAACATAGCGATAGACAGACATACGTCTCACCTTAAAACACTTTACTGTGTAGTAAACCACAGAGACATGGTTTCATAAAGCTTTCGCATCCATCAAGGTACCATAGCGCTCTCGTGACTATAACTAATAAGCGAATATTACAGATAGGCCTACCTCGGCTGAGAGCGCTAAGGTCTCTTGGATACGAGACAGTCGTGAACCCTAGACTAACGTTGGTCACAAAGCTTGTGACGTCATCTTACAACACGCTCGTCGTTGAGAAACACCCCCATGACGTTTCTAGTCTAAAAGGGAAATGGTGGACAAAATGTCTGACGGAAGGGGTGATGAAGATACTTCGTGTGAGGACATTGAAGTCAGCGATGTCAAGAAGGATGGAGTCCTCCACCGCTCCCTCCGGCCACCAATCAGCAAACGTATGTTATAATATTGTCCAACCATCCACAGCAGTCCGAATCCTAGCTCGAGCTATCCGAATCCTGAGCCCTTCATGAAAATGTTCATTCACCACCTTCCCTCTAAGCTCGACCTCAGTTGCTAATTACGTGATAGTGATTATGTCCTATGATATGAGAGAAAACCGAGTGTCGCGGATCGCTAAGTTCGAACCTTTACTTAGAGAAGTGTTGATATACTTTCCAATAGCAGCTAGATGTTGAGGGGATAGCAAAGCGGAACAAGTTTTAAATGATAACAGATTAAAAATAATATGTGTACCTCTAGAGTCCTCTGACAATGATTAGGTAGGAAGTGTGTTAAACATTATTGTGCGCTCACAATGGAACGACCCTGCATATGTATATGCCGCAATACTATAGTATGCCTACATGTAAGTGTGCGTCTTTTTCAAGGCATTTGGACAAATTCAATGCCACACCTCTAGTATAAAAAGTTATTGCATGTACTAATAGTATCCTTGGTATCTGACAGTTTCAAACATTCTCTGAATATGCTTTCTTGCAGCAACCCGCACAGCTATGGGGGAATACATTGTACCCCCAGGCGGCAAGCCTCTTACAGTTCACGGTAAAACATAACTTATAAATTACGCTCTTTCTAATTGTTCCATAGGTTATTAGTAAAATGGGTATTAAACTACTAGTAATTCATATTATGTAATAATAGTTACGTCTTATATTTATATTTATACGGTATATCGGTCAAAACTACGAACCAATGGGCCTTGTAATATCTCGACCTACTGTTGCTAGATATGGCGTTTACATCCTCTAAAGCAGGTTCGATGTCTCCTTGCATACGCTACTGACAGAGGATAGTGTACGAGCAATCACAGGACCCGAGTCTCGAGGATGTCGTGTTTAATACACTAGTATCATGCTTTCCCCCATATGCACGGAACCCAATTATTCACATAATTGTGGCCGTCTTTCCAAACCCTCTGGAGAGGGGATCGTAAATCACAACTGTACAAATATGTCAATCATGTACCAGTGTACCCAGTGCTGTGAGAGTTGAAACATTACCAGAGTAGGGCCTAAAAGTTGTACGGGGATTCCCCCGAGATTACCAGAGTAGGGCTTAACAGTTGTACGGGGATTCCTCTGAGATTCCTCACAAAATGGTACACGATGTGGAGACGACTTCTTTCGTGAGCTTCACAACTATTTTACGTCTGGGGACGTATCAATAAATGTCTGGTTTTACATTTCTACACGAAACATGGAGGAAATAGAGAATCTCTACCGAGTGTCTTTTGATATCATTGTTATCCTACGAGTTGATAAAAGTAACCAAAATCCGAGGCTTTGGCATCAATGCATTTATTACCAAATTTGGTCATTCATTTCACGTTGTTTTTATCAAGTATTGTAGGTCCCAGATATATTGCGAATATGTGGCTTCACATACCGTACATTATTGTAAAAGTCCCGTTGTCAAAGTCCCGTTGTTTGCAGAACAGAACGGAACATTCACGTCTATCAGGCCCAAAACTTCTTACATAGGTCCGTTCATATGTCGAGGTTTTCGGCTGGGTAGAAGAGAATTATCAGTACCAACAAAAAGATACTTTCATGATCATGACTGCTAAATTGTTTCCTATCCCCTACTTTCTTCAGGTGTATTATTTATTGAAAATAATTAAATCTTCATTGCATGCCTAGTACATATGTGTGCTCCTATATACTGTGTTTGTGCTCCATCATACTGTGTGTGCGTGCTTCAGCCTGCTACTCGCCTGCACCACCAGACTATTGGCCCAAGACTGACCTCACCAAGAGGACGGCGCCTCAATACTCCATCGCTGGCAGGATCAAGACACCGATAGGTGCGTGTGCGTGAGTGCGCGCGTGCTGGGCATAGTCACTAATGTCTACAATCAGTACAATTATTTATCTGAATACTGAACATGAAATTTAATATAATCTAATCGAATATATATTTGTGTTGAGCTCTAGACTGCATTTCACGAAAGGGTCGTACACGTAGGTAGTCCATGCCCCGAGATTACGAAACTTTTTGAGTACGATTTCATGCTCAAGCTCAAATTTCATATGAGGATTTGTGAACAAAAC
>JAUTBT010000288.1:0-11343 GCA_032361225.1 Lepetodrilus schrolli | reverse complement strand
CCTCCTGCCCTAAACTGACAAGTCGTGATATAAGTGAAAGAATCTTGAAAGCGACTTTAAACCCCAATTTAAAAAAACAAAAACAAAACAAAAACAAAAACTAGTGACTGTCCATGATGTTTTTGATAAGCTAGTGCCTTGGTTACAATGTGTTATACTAATGATGAGTTGTGCTTCAGGCTCCTAGGTGGCCTGGTGAACATCAGCTCCGACTACTGCTTTGTGGTGGAGGATGAGGAGGGAATCTGTGGCTACGCACTGTCAGCACTGGACAGCAACCATCTCCATCAGAAGACCAAGGTGGCCTGGATCCCTGCCATGTGTCGGAAGTACCCCAAACCCAACAAGAAAGAGCTCTCTCCAGCCGATGTAAGCTTGTGCTGGACTTCTTGTAGTAATGGTTGTTTTGACAATAGGAACTGGTCAGCGATATGTTCACAGGGAACGTCGGATGTTTTTTTTCCCCCTTTAAGAAAAGAAATCTCTTGTATTTTCTTCTGCAGCAACTATTTAACTTTTACCGTTTAGTATGGATGGTTATTTAATAGTTTGTATTCTACATATTTGTTGTTACTTTACAGGAACTCATTCTAAGTTTCCACAACGATCAACCAATGATCCCTGAAATCCCGTACAAACGCTTCCCGTCGCTGCTGAAGGTGGACGTCCTTCCCAACCGGATCGAGGACCCAGCGGTGCCCAAGAGACTGCTGGCCTGTGTCCTGTCGGCGCTGAAGACCGGTGGTTCTGTCGGCGTCCACTGTGAGCTGACTGTGGGTGACAAGTTCATGATGGAGTGCTATGCCAAGCTGGGATTCTTTGTGATCATGTGTCCAGACCTGGTCTCGGAGGACGCCATCTTCCTCGGCCGTGTCATTTAGGCGTTTCCCCGGCCGCCCTCAGATTGTGATAATGCCAGGTCTGTGGTGACATCTGCTCTGACGTCTGAGCTTAAACCAGGACTGAATTTAGCTTTAATGTTGAAGAATCTATGGTTGTACGAGATCTGATTTGAAATGTGTACCAGCAAGGGACACTTGGCTGGACTGTCTAGCTGGGGCTTTGATTTCAGTTTCCTCATTCATGTTTCCCACTGTGGTAACCTTCTGCCAGCTGGATTAATCAAAATTGCTGCTCTACTGGGCACCCATGGTTGCCTCCCTCTCAGAAGGTTAATATATTATGAGATCTGAATTAGCACTACTTTTGAGGATTTAAGGATTTTCATTTTAAGTGGTCTTTGAAATTCTTGCTCCATGTCAGTTGGAGAGTCAATACTAGTAGGTAAAGTACAAGTAAGAGAGTCAATACTAGTAGGTAAAGTACAATTAAGAGAGTCAATACTAGTAGGTAAAGTACAAGTAAGAGAGTCAATACTAGTAGGTATTGTACAATTAAGAGAGTCAATACTAGTAGATAAAGTGCAATTAAGAGAACTGTCTGTTTGATAACAAGGAAATCATATACAGTGGATGCCGTGTACTGTGCTCAAATGTGCTATCAGCTTTTATTTCTTAATGTACAAAACTGACATTTTCTAGAGTGCTTGTTTATTTATGTAATTGAAAATGGAGCTTTCAAGTTCTACGCAATACTTTCAAAAACTTTGACACAATTTACATGAAGCTTTGATATTTTCAGTCTTTTCAAATGTTCATGGAACACAAAACTCATTTCCACTTAATTCCATATTCCTGTAATTCATTAAATTCCAAATCCTGTTCTGTATGTTTTGCTAGAAAATATACTTAAGAATTTAATATATATTAAAAATTGTTTTTATTCAGTTAAAACATTTATAAATATTCTGTATTATTTACAAAAATATATTTTATACTTACTGTAACCTTCTCCCTGCTGGATTAGACACAGTCATAGCTATTTAAGGCATCTTCAGTTGCCTTCAGCATGGAGAGGGTTAATATATTATGAGATTATTTTAACCGATTCTTAATTGCATAGTCAATTAAATTGCATACCAAAACAAGATCTTGTGTGATATGCGATATTATAACTTTACAAGAACGTGAATGATAGACAGTACTGTACAACTAACAGTATTTTTACCTGTACTGAGTGTTGCAATGGTACATTGTGCATTTCAATGATACTGTGATTTCCAAACAGCCAAGCTGAGCTTGTGTCCCTGTGTGTGTTATACTGTGTTGTGTGGGAGGTATTGTACCATGTGCATGTAAGTATTGTAAGTATTGTAAATGTAACATTATTACACCACTTTGTACACCAGATGGAGCGATGAATGAATAAATTATTGAATACCGTAAGAGTTTTTTTTAAAATTATGTTTGTGATAAAGATGAGAAACATTGTGTAAATAGTGCGACATTGGAAGCAACGAGAATGCCATCGTATCCTCTTCTTTTCTTTTTTCTGATGAAAGTGTTCATGGTCAACCTCTACCATTCTGATAGAATACATGCTATTTTATAATGAATTATATCATTTGTTAATCAATATAGGAGCAGACATATCATGCAATGATGCTAGTTGGGGTCATACGGATACGAAACAAAGGAGATAATAAAACAAACTATAACTATCATTTGTGCTATCACCAGTCAAGTGAAACACAACATTTACTGATCACTATGTTACTGTGCTTGATATTGATACATCTTACTTGTTTAATGCCAATATTTTGTTAAAATGTAGATATGTTTTCACTTTATAAGATGCACTTTCAAACAATAGAAATGGGTTATTTTAACCAAACTTGGACAGGAGGAAATGTATGTTATTCGCGAGCGCATACAATGAAATGTATGCTGGGTAAAGCACGTGAAACCGGTGTCGTCAGTCGAGGTCAGGCCTTTGAGGCGATAACATCGTTTCATGTATCCCAATAATAAGTGTAAACCATACTTGGATAATTGCAACAGTGTAACTATTACACTGGTTGTATATTTTGAATTTAGTTTTATTCACATTATCGGTGAATTGTTAAAACTTGTTATTTAGTTCACACTATCGGTTAACACCCTGGCCCCAGTTTCACAACGGCCTCCTAACTATTTAGAGCTTCTAAATCAGTCCTAAGAGATGTTACCTCGTAACAAGTGTTTCACTACGACTTCACAAGTCTTATCCCTTCTTAAATCGGCATTTAACTTAGGAGGTGATAAACTGGGTCATAAAGTTAGGAGCTCCTAAATTTAGGATGTCGTTGTGAAACGGTAACAACTCCAACCTTAGCAATGGTGTACCAATAGTGTAGCATTTGTGATGCAATGGTGTAGCAATGATGTAGCAATGATGTAGCAATGATGTAGCAATGGTGTAGCAATGATGTAGCAATGGTGTAGCAATGGTGTAGCAATGATGTAGCAATGATGTAGCAATGGTGTAGCAATAATGTAGCAATGGTGTAGCATTTGTGATGCAATGGTGTAGCAATGATGTAGCAATGATGTAGCAATGGTGTAGCAATGGTGTAGCAATGGTGTATTAATGGTTTGCTGTGGTGTAGCAATGGTAGCAATGGTGTAGCAATGATGTAGCAATGGTGTATCAATGATGTAGCAATGGTGTAGCATTGGTTATGCAATGGTGTAGAAATGATGTAGCAATGATGTAGCAATGGTGTAGCAATAATGTAGCAATGGTGTAGCATTGGTGATGCAATGGTGTATCAATGGTTTGCTATGGTGTAGCAATGGTGTAGCAATGCTATAGCAATGCTAGCAATGGTGTAGCAATGCTATAGCAATGCTAGCAATGGTGTAGCAATGATGTAGCAATAGTGTATCAATGTGATGTAGCAATGGTGTAGCAATGATGTAGCAATGATGTAGCAATGGTGTAGCAATGATGTAGCAATGATGTAGCAATGGTGTAGCAATGATGTAGCAATGGTGTAGCATTGGTGATGCAATGGTGTAGAAATGATGTAGCAATGATGTAGCAATGTTGTATTAATGGTTTGCTGTGGTGTAGCAATGGTAGCAATGGTGTAGCAATGATGTAGCAATGGTGTAGCAATGGTGTAGCAATGGTGTAGCAATGATGTAGCAATGGTGTAGCAATGGTGTAGCAATGATGTAGCAATGGTGTAGCAATGATGTAGCAATGATGTAGCAATGGTGTAGCAATGATGTAGCAATAGTGTAGCAATGGTGTAGCAATGATGTAGCAATGGTGTAGCTATGGTGTAGCTATGGTGTAGCAATGGTCTAGCAATGGTGTAGTGCTATAGTTGGAGTTTAAGTTACCTTAGAATTACTACATTACATACAGGAGAGCTAGCAAGAATCATACAGGTAGTCTGGTCATAAATGGGATTTTACATAATTTCCGTATAGTATACACAGATGCACAAGCCATGATTATATAAGTGGAAGAATCTTGAAAGCGGTTCTAAACCTCAATTAAATTAAGACCCTTTATTTAAGCCCATGTTTACCTTCTGTTCAAACAGGCAGATATGTTTTGGTCAGTTTCTGTGTGTTGTCTTTGCAGGTGTTTGAAAATGGAATCCCTGATGGATTTTCCTATTTCTACTTCAACTTGCGTGGAGCACTGAAGGGGATCGGCAATGATAGGTCCAAACTAATGGCCAGGGTAAGCTGCAACAAATAAATCAATAAATGCTCGCTAATTAGTATTTCTATATTTCTACCAGTTCTACTTACATAAATCTGTGGGTCTCAAATGGGAATTAAATATGTTATCAACTTTTACAAAAGTAATGTAAACAAGTGAAATTTGACCAGAAATGGTATCAAATTATATTTCATAATTTATGTAAATCACAGCAATTTCATTGGTAGGGCCATTTTGAGGTCATGGAAACCTTCCTAAGGTCGCATGACACCACTCGATCAATCCAAATAATCAATCCTTGCTGGGTATTTATTTCCATTGTTTGTAATACAATTCAGTATGACTTTTCCTGCAGTTATTGGACGAGTTGTCAACTGGCCACTGGACCTCCGGAGGAATAAATCCCAAATTGAATGCAGTCGCCCAGAAACTGTACGACAAGTACGGGCACGAGATCAGAGATGTGTTGACTTTGGAATCAGAGACGGAGATCTGGGTGTCATATGGAGAGCCCTTCATTTGTCCCTTCAGTGAGTATCTCGTCAATGTTCCAGAAATAGTGTTGGTCAAGCTAATTGTCACGTTTAGGTGAAAAATTCCTGTGACATAAAATAATAATTCACTTGGGTCAAACTAACCATATGTATACTCTGCCACTCTGCTATAAAGCACACCGTGGGCTTTAGATTTATTTCTTTGTTGGAGGCGTGTCTCCATATCCTGTTTTGATTGGTTCCTTTCGATCTTGGACAGAAAAGCAGGTTTTTCCACTACAGTACTACCATTGTTCCCAAGACAGTCACCAACCAACATGTGACAGTAGAAATGCTTTCCACAGATAAAGTGATGTAATGGTCCATGGTGTACTATATAGCAGAGTGCAGTAGTATCCTGTGCACTAGTATGCACTAGTGGGTTATACTAATAACTCCAGTGTCAGTATGTACATACATGTATGTGCTCATCCACATAAACATTGATCATCATGTTAATCACTCGATCAGATCTATAGTAATATGAAACTGTTTAGTATTTATTACAAAATGGTGTGAAGTAGTTATTGTTTGACAGTTAATGCACTTTTAAAGCTGTACTTCTCACCTGTTCAATGCTGCTTTTAACCAATCATGATACTGCTTTTTATATGAGACAAGAGTGCTTTTGAGCAGTTTTATAACTGGATTTAGGTGGTATACACAGATACAAGTGTACTATATTATTATTATTAGTAGTATTAGTATTAGTAGTAGTAGTATTAGTAGTAGTAGTAGTAGTAGTAGTAGTAGTAGTAGTAGTAGTAGTAGTAGTAGTAGTAGTAGTAGTAGTAGTAGTAATAATAATTATAGTTATTATTGTTATTATTTATTAATTAATTAATTATATTTTTTTTAATTTTTTTAAATTATTATTATTATTATTATTATTATTATTATTATTATTATATTAATTATTAATAATTAATATTTTGTTTTGTTATTTTTATATATATATATAGTATTATTATTATTATTATTATTATTATTATATTAATTATTAATAATTAATATTTTGTTTTGTTATTTTTTTATATATTATTATTATTGTTATTTATTATTTTTATTATTACTGTTATTTATTATTATTTTTTATTTTCTTTTTTCTTTCTTCTATTACTACTAATTATTATTATTGTTATTAGTATAACTATTATTATTATTATTATTATTATTATTAATAACACTGCCATCTGTCCTACCCAGCATACTGTCTGGAGGCGTACTTTGACAAGGCGACTAAGTTGGAAGTGGAAGGAGATGTCCATATAGTCCGGGAACAGCTGATGGAAGAAGATATCATAGGAACTGAAGAGTGAGTAATGTAGTGGGTGTACACAGTGTTTTCCTGCATGGAATATTTGCAGCTCATGTTAGAAGATGCAATGGACAACATATAAATAAGCTTTGGCCACCATATATAAGACCTTTATCTATTTTTTAAAAATAAATCATTTAAATGCACGTAAATTAATTCTTGCAAATAATTCAATTGTAGCTTTTGCCTTTAATTTGTGTCCATGGAAATAAAGTATTTTACAGTATGTACCTTCAGCATGGTTTGTCTATGTTTGAATAATGATTAGAATAATAATAACCTTACAAATTGGTACCCAGAAGGATGATAACCTTGTAGTGCCTTGAACAGCAGCTTGGGTTGCATACGCCCCAGATCGTCGCAAATGGGTGAAAGATTCCCGCAGTGACGTTAAACTCCATTATCACTCATACTCCCCAGGGAGTTGAGAAGTAATTAAGGGCACACAGATCCACTGACTGGGGTAATATTGTGGTGCTGTGAGCAGGGATTTAGTGCAATATAAATGTTCACATTATTAAATGACCACAAACCAATGATTGTCAATCAACTCCACAGACACAGCCAGTGGGATGCTACCATTGGTTTCCCAGTCATGTATGAATCGAAGACGGCCAATCAGATTTCAATAGACATCGACAGAGCCAAGTGTCTTATTGAATGTGGGGAGGTGGATAGTCGGGGCTTTTATCTCATGCACAAGGTGAGACACTGCAACTCCCTGGATGGTATTATCAATTAAAGTTGTATGTTTTATTGTATGCAAGTTTAATTAATAAATTCATATTTTGTTCTTCAATGTTTAAACTTTTACTATTATTTGAATCCATGTAATGACTTACATAATATTGAACATTTTCTATTTCCTGGCTTTCATTTTTATATTAAAGCGAATGCATTGTGACTGAAATATATTAGCAATTATATATACTTGAAAAATTAAATTAAGGGCCGGCAGATATTTTGTGTGGAAGTCTACCAAATTTCCGAACTTGGTTTTAGGGATCTGGTGTCATTTGTCTTCCAATGTGTATGCAAGTTCGTGAAGACTACCTGGAGTCTGTAGATGTTTGGACATTTTTCGTTATTAAAATAATATAAGCTAAATTTGTATATATAAAAAAGCTATAGTAAAGAGGCATTTGTGTACATACATAATGTGACAAGGAGGACAGTGATGAAATAGTCAATCTCATGTTCAGAAGCGACAACATCTGGCACTGTACCCCGAGCTAGTCGTCAATGAGAAGTTCCGACTGAAAGCAGATGACAAGCGGCCATCGGAGAGTGCATTGAGGCGCCTGAAGGAATCACAGACTTGGGTCATCACTCAGGTCTGTGTTAATATATGCATGGCTTATTCTGCATCCATGTTTACTTGTGTCTATCTTTACTAGGGTGAAAGGTAAACAGACGATTGAAGCTTCATTTGTCTGTTCATGGGAAATAGGTTTCTATTGTTTTTCTTAATAATAATCCTATTAATGCAGATTTGTGTGGGAGGTTCTCACACAACAACAAAATTGTAATTTCAAAAAGAAAGTTCTTCTGACCAGAGTATATTAATTTTTTTATTATAATTTTTCAAAACTTTGCCACATAAATTTATAATAATGTAATAGTAATTTTGATTCCCTGGTTTATAGATTTTTTATGTGAAAGTTTTGCTCAACTCTAAAGTGTTGTTCATAAATACCCATTGAAAATTTAACTTGAAACATGAAATCATACTCAAAACAGTTCCATAACCTTGGGGTCAAGTGACTTGAAGCGCTGTTATGCACTGTAATTAGCTTGATCGTTCATAAATTCATGACCTGTGTCGGTGTTTGCAGTCTGGCTACATTGTGTGTAAGTACATGCCTCAGCTGTGTCTTGGTGTGTCCGATGTGACAGTCCAAGGCCAGTTCTTCGATCGTGATGACAAGATGGAGGGCCTGATTGTAACACTACAGAAGAAGATGCCACAAAACCCCAACCAGATGTGGAAGTTCACCAACGAAGCAGCAATCGCCTCCTTCGTAAGTCCTGACATCATTATGTAGCAGGCTCATTGAAATTCCATGTTTACCTTTCAAATAGTCTTCATTAATTAGTGACAAATGTGAACCCATTTATATAGTTGAATTTCCAGTCAAAATTTGACACTGATTTTATCATTTCTAAGATGAATTCTGTATAGAAAACATCATCAATATTTTTAAGGTCAAAAAGAGGATTGAGAATTAGTATTATGCAAAATACATTATTTATACATTTAATTTTACATTTCACATTTTCTCAGAAATATTAAATACATTGAAATTAAAATATGAAGTATGTTAATAAACTGGAACATAAACTATAATATTTTATTATTAAGACATGTACTACCTTTAAAAATATACTGCATTGTGTATTAATTTGAATGGCATGAGAGCAGTGTAGCATAAAACACAATGTGTAGTGTATCGTTTCATGAAACAGAGACCATAACGTTCTCGTATCTATTTACCTTACTGATAGTCACTAGATCACTATGGTCACTGTGAAAGAACCACATGGAACGATACCCAGGGTGGTAGTAAGATGAATACATGACTGTGACTGTTAAAGGCCTACCCGGAGAGAGTGCTGACTTACCTTGGCAACAAGTACGGCGATGACGAGTCATACAGTGAGAATCCCCCAGAAGGACTGAAAGTTGGCGCCAAGGTATATCTGATCATCACGAAACCTCGGCCTAGGAAGGCAGCAGCATGTCAGAGGTAAACAACACTAATATATTCATCGCTACCTCCATATATTCCTACCTACCATAACATATTTCTTCCTACTTTTATCCATATTTTCCTAATCTCAATTTATTCATACCTACCTCAATATATTCATACCTACCTCAATAACCATGAAAATAACTATAGACCATATTTTGTGAACGTTATTGCATGGTTACTAGGGAGGCTTGCAATGGTTGCTATGAATGACTTCTGCATCGTGACATTTTCATGTGACATCACAATGGAAGATCGTATGGCTGCGTAGTGCATTTAGATGTTTGACCAGTTTATGTCTAATTAATCTCGGGCTATCTCATGTCAACTTACCTTCCCTATTAACAAATAGGAGAAGACAGACTTTGCATTGTATTTTTATTAATTAGGACTCTAATAATTGACCAAATTAACCTGACCTAGAAAATGGCGATCCCTACACTACTAAGAAAAGTTATCATGGCTGATTATGAGTTTTCCATTGTTGACAGATTTGCATTGAAGCAGGAGAAGTTTGACATCCTAGGTCAATGGAAGTACACGAAGACTAGTAACAGTGAGTGGCACAAGCTGGCGTACTCCTGGCCGGTCACAGCCACTGGGGAGATCAACCAGGTGGGTGATGTAGTGGAACCTTCCCATCCTGAGAAATAGTTTGCATCACGTGAGCCAATCAGATTGCCAAGACTTGTCTGGGAAATGGACCCCATCAACATAATCAGGGGTAGGAGCCCGTTTATCCGGACTTCAGATATCCGGTTCCCTCGTTATCTGGACGCTTTTTACCGGGAACCAATTATCTTTTATATAAAATGACTCAGATAACTGGAAACCGGTTTCTGTTTTTGGTCGGTCATATCGGGACACCAATTAGACAAATTAGGTACAATCTATATTCATATAACCGGATGACAAAAGAACAAAGAAAACATCGACTGCTAATACTAGATTGTTTGTTTGGCAAATAACGAAACCAAGCGATGTTGTGAAGATGACAGTCAAAACAAATTAGACCGATGGCGACATATAGTGTTTTGAAAGTAACGCATTGTTTATCTTACGTTACAATAACTGTTGAAAATAATCAGTATCATTTGCACTGGATTCAAATTGAGTTAACATCGTTAAGAATGCCCATGCAAAAGAGGGGCAACTCTTGACAGACACTTGTCAAATTCAGATATCCGGAAATTCAGATACCCGCACGATTTTACTGGAAACACCACCGTCCGGATAAACGGGGGTCGACTGTATCTATTTTGTCAGAAGCAAGACAAAGTTCTGACATGCAAACCAGCCATGCGATCATGTGATAACTCGATAGTAAATTGTCAGTCCACATCTAAAGGTCCCTTGTTTGAATCAGCACTGCAGGCAGGTGTTAGTTCAACGGTTAATCATCAAACTTCAGAGCCACATGTCCTAGGTTCAAACCTGTACTAAGGGTATGGCATCGAGGTCGGCAGTATTCAGTCATGACATCATACGCTGTCTGTATTGCTGTGACGAATTTCATACAAAAGTAATCGTTGATGTAACCACTCTGTTCCTGTCACGATTGCAGGAGTTACCTGCCCCTGTCATGGATGAGCCAGTCGATGCAGGCAGTGGTGGAGACACTGCCTCTATGTCGATTGCATGGAGGTATAAAAACAAACCTAAAGTGCAGGTTAGTTACCCATCCACTAAATCAGCTATGCATTTGTATGTCGCTCAAATCCAACAATGCTCAATGGCATTGGGATTATGCTCAACCATATTTAAAAGGGTTTCTGTGAGCATCCCTTGCAAAGTTCTCAGTTCAATTTATGATTAATTTAACCATAATTGTTGTCCACTAACAAGTCTATTTTTTCCTCCAGAGTGAAAACAGTTAAGAGTATCATTGTCCTTTTCTTTTATTTTTATTTTTTATTTTTATATTTTATTCCTGAATTTGTTGTACAAAATGTAGTTAGTAAAAGATAATAATAAGCTTATTAGGAAAGATTACTGTGGTAGCGCAGTGGTAGAACAGTTGGACTTCGGAGCAAATGTTCCAGGTTCAAATCTCGCCCCGGGGGCCCGGCATCAATGTTCGCGAAAGTTCCCTTTCTGACGCAATATTGATAGGATGCGATGTCTGTAGAGTGGCAATGCAGTTATCACCCTTGGTCTTGTCAGTACCAGCCAGTGCTCG
>JAUTBT010000287.1:0-29685 GCA_032361225.1 Lepetodrilus schrolli | reverse complement strand
GCTACGGATGTTGCGGGTTTCCTCCTGCCCTAAACTGACAAGTCGTGATATAAGTGAAAGAGTCTTGAAAGCGACTTAAAACCTCATACAAAAATAAAAATGCCACAGGGTAGACTACTATCAGCTTAGTTATCTAACTAATGTGTGTGTGTACAGGCTGAACTATGGCAGCCTACTGTTGTGAAGTCCTTTACATTCTGTAAACTTGTAGAGATTGTGGAAGACTTTGAATGCTTTGTTATCATTAATCTGTGCAATTGAGAGTGAAAAGTTCTTTGTCTGCATTTCACCAAGTTAAAGCTATTAGCATTTTACTATAGTTGTGAACCATTTAATTGGAGCTCAGTAACCTGAATACATTAATTTTGTAAAATTTTCATTTCATTCAGTAATTTCTTTTAAAGTTTCCATGCAATTTAAATGTAATGTAATGACAATTAAAATAATACAATTAGTAATTAGTATACTTTAATTATGTGAGTAAGTGTATTCTTTAAATATTGAAACGTAGGACAGACTTTGACAGACAGAATCATAATGCTTGCAGATTGTGAACCAACTAAATTAAATCTCAACTAAGACTACACTGTCGGCAGAATAAAATAAAAGTAAATATTTTTATTTTCCAATGTGGAAACAAAATTGGGTAGGCGGAACCATAAACCAGGTAATTGATTAAATTTAAAATGTCAAATCTTATATATGTGCATTTATTTTTTCCATAATATTTATATTTTAAGATATTACCGTAACTTTATTTGCATATATTTAGCTGTAGTTTTGCACACCCACAAGGCACAACTATCTATGTCAGTCTGTCAGTACTAGTGAACACATAAAGACAGGTGTATTCACTCACCACAATACACACCACGTTTAGTCACTACCACAACATTGCCCAATAGAGTATCTCATTTCACAGACTAGGGAACCATGTAACAGAACTCAATGCTGGCTGGGGCATGGGCCTCTGCTTGAATACAGCTAGGATCACCCTCTATACATTTTCAAATCAGAACGATCTAGATTGGCTGGAAATTATATAGAATTGAGATAAAGGAATGAGATAAGTTGAAGAGTCATGGTATTAATATTGGTCCTCTTCGTGCTGGCCCTTGCATAGTGGGGGATGTGGGTGGGGGTCGCGGAGGTGGGGGTGGGGGTGGGGGTGGTGATCTCAATAAGACAATGTAGTGTTGTGATAGACTGGATTAACACCCTGAGCGTTGTCTCTGGTTGGTAAGTGTGAGGAGTGGGTTATTGGAAGGAACATTTCTGTCCATAAGGTCATTACACTCCTTCACAAGCTTAATTTTAATCGCTTTATGATATTTGGAAAGGATTTTCAGAAGTAACAGGTAACAGTTAAATTTGTATTAACAATACGATTTGTGTGTGTGTTTTTTTTTATCAGGTTTAAAATCAATTGTTTAACTATGATTGTATCAGGTGGGATCGCAAGCATGGGCATTCCTGATTCCTGATTGTTTGACTATGAACATGGAATAAGGAAATGTGTATGTACCTAAAAGTAGTAGGGAACATTGCCAAATATATCTAGGAAATTATCTGTAACAAAAGGTCACTTAACCCTCTCCCTGCTGAATTGGGCACAGACACAGCTCTTTTGGGCATCTTTGGTTGCCTCCAGCATGGAGAGGGTTAAAATAGAAGTCATGGTGACCATATTCGACCTATTCTAGCACCATATTCAACATATGTTCACATGGTATGCAGGTATATTTCATGGTTAAATGTAATGGGAACATGCATTATATGGTGACAAATATTTGACGCAACAGCTAGAATACTGGTCATTATCTGATTATCACTCGTCGTAAATGGGTGAAAGATTCCCGCAGCGATGTTAAACTCCATAATCACTCACTTACTCTGATTATCACAAAATATTTATTGTTTTAATGACCAAAGACTATTCATGAGACATTACTGTTGACAAGGTCAGGAAGGTAGATATAATGTGTAGACTTGTAAACTCACTTATAGTGAATCAGTGACCAGAGTAGTTAGTGAGATGTAACCTTGTTCTAACTGGGAAAGCCAGAGGTGCCGAATATATATATATATATATATAGGTAGGTAGGTAGGTAACAATGGTATCACACGGAAGCAAGTTTTGTATTTTATTTATTACACTACCAACCCTGACATGAAAATAACTTGATTACAATGTGTTTACCATCGGTTTAGACTACATAAGACATGCCCATAAATATATACAATATTATGAGTACAAAGGCTCGACCACTTGACAAATAAATATTCAAAAGAAATACTATTTAAAAATAATTAAGGAATGGTAAATTCAAACTTGTTTTAATAAGAATGAATTGTGCTAGTGTTTATAAAGTAATTCAAAACTTGATCATGTAACTTGACAACATGCGATTTTGACATCTTGCTACGGTCACCGTCATCTGTTAGTTCACATACAAATGACGTCACTTGTGACATACAGAACACAATCACAAAAGGTAAAAGTAGTACCACCACATCTATATAGCGGAAAAGTGGTATTACACTAGTTAGATAACTCGGAACAGTTATGACATGGGTGATATCTCACCAGTAGTGTAATAAATTTATTTATTTTATTATTTTATCGAGACAAAATTCTACTCATGGTAAAATATGTACTCTACATTTTATACATAATAATAATCTTTTAATTGATAAGTGTTTTAAGTTGGTTGTACAACTGGCTAATAACCAAATGGCTGAGAGATTAATTGTCATTGCTACTATTTATCGCTTCTTTTATACAAGTACCACATAGGCACATACAGTACACAATCCTATAGGTTGAAGACTACACTCTACTGTAAATCAACGCTATTGTGATTGATATTAGTCAAGGTGACCCAGGAATAATAAATCGCTATATTAACAATGAAATTTAAGTTGATGTAATAGTTGCATTGTTAGGCATACCCTTGTGACTATAATGTTGAATGACATTTATCTGGCTTAGTGTACTTGCTATTATGCACATACTACATTAGTTTTATCAGCAATTCATATTTTTGTAAAAACACTTCGTGAATATAAAGAATTTGCAATAGACTCCCAAAGACATACATATATTTAAACTTAGTAATAGTAATCATCATCATTGTGATAGTAGTAGTTTTAGTAGTAGTAGTAGTAGTAGTAGTAGTAGTAGTAGTTTTAGAAGTTGTTTTAGTAGTAGTAGTAGTAGTAGTAGTAGTTTTAGAAGTTGTTTTAGTAGTAGTAGTAGTAGTAGTTATAGTAGTAGTAGTAGTAGTAGTTGTACATATTGTAATGACACTGCTAGAAGTTGTTTTAGTAGTAGTAGTAGTAGTAGTAGTAGTAGTAGTAGTAGTAGTAGTAGTAGTAGTTGTACATATTGTAATGACACTGCTACTACTACTACTACAATCGACCCCGTTTATCCGCAGAAAATACAGAAAATACTAAATGAGCTTCCGTGCGATACCATTTTTATGAAAAGAGTAAATGGTTTTGGTGTCTGACTCACGAAAGTATAATCACGAGTTTCAGCTGATAACTTTATTGCAGGTCATTTTCCATCAGTTTAGATTTAGGCCTACATCTAACTCCAATACGCTGTCTTTGCACCCACATGTAAACTTTCTCTGGCTGACCAGCTGATGTCTAACAAATAAACCTGTGTTGTTCTAACAATGTGTTACGAGATGTATCCAGATATATTGACAACGAATACCATTACCAGAAACATGTAAGAAAATAAATATCTTGATGACATGCAATTTTTGCATCTTGGTGGTACAGACTAATTACATATAAAAGCTGCTAACCATTAAATGAGCTAGTCTTAACTGTTAAAACATACTGTGAAAACACATGTACTTCAGGGTTGGTCACTGAGCAGCTTCCACAGTTTGCCTGATTTGCTACTATCACATTAATACCCCTGGCTATACAATGAGAAAAAGAAGCCTATGCCAGCTAATGAGATATATCCTTTCTGTCCATAGGCTGCCATACATGAATATACACCAATTGACAGCCCATATGTGGTTACTGAGCATATTACACAGATTTCCTGATTTGCAGTCATTACGTGAAATGCCTGAATATTTCAGGGAAAATGCCTGGTTTCACAGATTGCCTGTAACATATGTATATATAGCGCAAAAGTGATATCACTCTGGTTAGATATCGCACTGCTAGTGTAATAAAGCTGGTTCCCTCGGTGTCTGCACAGTTTTTACTGGGAACCAATATCTTCCTATATAAAATAGCTCAGATAACAGGAAATTCAATTTATGTTTACACTCAGACATTTCGGGGAACCAAGCAGACAAAATAAGTACAATTTATCTTCAGATATCTGAATGATAAATTTTGTGAAGGTTCATGTCATAAGAAAGCATAATTGCAACTTCTAGTAGACTGTTTAAAGCAAGTTACGAAGGCCCAAGCCCATAGAGGGACAGGGTTTTTACAAATTGTTTATTGCACAATATAAAAGCTGTTGCAAATAATCAGTGTCAGTCGTGTTTATTAAACACGAGAGCGACACTATGTGTGAAAGGAGAATATATATGAATTTACAGGTTGCTCTGGAGAGAATATCAACTAGCTTACCTGGCAGTAATTAATACAGATTATAACACTATTACTAACGAGTGAGTGAGTGAGACGAGGTGTTGAGAAAATGAAAGACCAATCTTCCATATGGAACTACGTTGTCATTCGACCAATTATGACCAATTTACACGATTTCCAGTTGCCTTTAGTTTTCTGGCATTGAAACATAAATCCTTGCATACATGAAATTGACATCTAACTGAGCTTTCACCATAGCAGCTGATATTATTATTTTTTATCCAACCTTATAAAGGATAAGTATTAACTGTTCATATAGATCAAGTAATAATCAACAGAGAACAGGCTTCTCTTAAATTTGATTAGACTATTAGCTAATCAGTACTTGCTGCAAACACATAGGTAACACATAGGTAACACCTAGGGAATCAGAGTACTCTACTAAGAAAACAAGAAAGTACATGAAAGGAATGCTGCCGGGCACTCTCGCAGTAATACCTTTAATTGATATTTTACACATTGGGTCGCTCTCATGTACCAGGAATGCAACTGTCCGGATAAACAGGGGTCAACTGTTTTACTAATAAAACAACAATAATATAATGACAATAGTATTAATAATAATAATATTATCATAAAATCAATAATATTAATAATAATAATGATTATTATTATTAATGATCATCAATAATACTATCAATAATATTTTTTTTATATGACAGCAATTTTAATAATAAAAATAAATAATTATAAAAAATAGTAAAAATAATAATAATTCAATTTTCAGAATCGTCCTCTGGGGGACATTGAGAGCAAACACAGATATCGTCCTATCCAGCCAGCCCTGTCGTGCCGCACCGTTGACTTGGATCTGAGTGGGACGAGTACTCATCGCGCCCGGTCCACGACGGACATCATCAGTGAGCAGCACCAGTACATACACAATCTGTACACAAAGACTCGCAACATTGCATCAGCACCACCACGACGACTACAACAACAACAACCCACTCCCAGGACCTCCAATGAAAACTTCCACAAATTTCAAAGAATTAACAGTATGTAATATCTTTTTTGTGTCATCATAGTTCCATAGTGGCCCATTTTGATGCAATAAGTACAAAATTACTTTAAGAACAAAATACACACGCATGGCAATTTTCTGTGGATCCACAGAAATCCTGGGCTTGTTTTACACTGAAATCACAATTGTCTGTCGCCATGCCTGAATACAATAGTATATACTACTCAAAACAAATTAAGAGGAAATGTGTGCACTCCAATTTTGTGTAGCCAAGCTTGACCACAAATTTAATTACTTATTTTGTGACAGCTAAAAGCATATGGTTATATTGTCACATGTATGTATTCTAGTATTGTCTGCATGTCTGTGCAATCTTCAGTTGAAATCAGTGGCAGACCTCTCAGCTCCCAGTTCCCCAAAACCCAGACCAAGAGAAAAGGACTCAATTCTGCCAAGAGACCAAAGACTGCAGGTACAGGCTATAAATAACTCCAAGACAGTGTTACACAACATTCGTAGTTCTTGTCAAATACTTTGGAGACAATTGTTTTTGTTATTTATTTATTTATTTATTTATGTTTTTGTTTGTCTGTTTAAAAAAAAATAATTGTGTATGTACATTTACAAAAGAAAATGCCCAAAACATTCCAGAGGGATTTTTACCATTTTAATTTTTTTTTTACAATAATTAAAATAATTTTTTTAATCTAAGAAAACAGATTAGTATTTCATAATATTTAAGTCATATAATTATGTTTTTATCACAGGCCACGTCAAGACTGCCAAATCCGAGACCAATGGCTTCATGGTGGTGAAAGTGGACCCAGAGATCTTCTCAGCCTCTCGGTCTCAGCAGGACATCACAGAGCGGATCCACCAGCACTGGCTCCCTGAGAACAACAATCTGAACCAGGGCCGCTTCATCAAGGGACAAAAGAAGCCTGAGTCAGTCCCCACCTCCCTTGATGCTTGGCTGACCTTTGGAGGAGGTGTTGGAGGAGGTGTTGGAGGAGGTGGTGGAGATCTTCAAACTGAGGAAGAAAATGGAGTCGTGAATGCTTTTGCCAGTGAGTTCTTCATCATCCTAAGAGAGAATTGTGATCAGTTATTGAAGTTTCTTCAATTTGTATTTATTTCGTCACATATTGGTGAAAGATTCCCGCTTTGATGTAAAACAATAATTCACTCACTCAAATTTTTTAATCAAAGTAATACTATTGTAAAATGTGCACATTTATATTGTGCTAAATCCATGTTCAAGAGTAATTTGCTAAATTAAGACCTCAGGTAATGGATCAGTATATGCCCTTACTTCCCTTTTCAACTCCCTGGAGAGTATATATAAGGTTACAGTGTAGTAATTTATTTAAGGATTTATTTATTTATTTATTTTTAATTGGGGTTTAAATTTGCTTACAAGATTCTTTCACTTACATCACGACTTGTCAGTTTAGGGCAGGAGCAAACCCGCAACAACCGTAGTGCTGAATGTTGTAGTAAACCTGCGAGCACATCTGGTACTGACAGACCAAGGATGATATCTGCATTGCCACTCTACAGACAGCGCAGATGGCACCCAGGACAGGATTTGAACTAAGCTTTAAGTCCAAACGTTCTACCACTACGCTACCACCCGCCCCTTATTTAATGATGACATTATGCTTACTAATTAAAAAAACACACACATCACTATAGGGCATCTACGGGTGCCTCCAGCTGTAAAAAGGTTAAATATATTGAGATCTTGACAATGTACAAATTCAGTAATTCTACTGGTATAGTAGAGTTATCTCTCTGGTGTATGTCTATGATCAGGCTACCGTAGCGATGACGAGTACTACAACATCGACAGCAGCATCGGCAGTACCGTGGCACAGCAACTACAGCGAGGTGACAAGATACGCATCGGCATCAACGGCGTAGTCACATCCAGCGACCTGAAAGTCAGAAAGAGGTCGGGGCTGAGCAGAGAAGAGTCGTCAGTCAGTCGGAAAGGAACTGCGACACACAGGAAAGAGAAGATAGAAGAAGAGCATAATAAGGAAGAAGAAGAAGAGGAGTTTGAATTCATGGCTGATTTCAATACAGATTTGTGAGATATATTTATTTTCTGTTTTTCTAGTAGTTTTTATCGTCATGTATGGATGAAAGATTCCCACTGTGACGTAAAACATCAATTCACTCATTATTATCCCAACTAATTGCCTACATCTTTGACAAACAGTAGCATGTTATTTTTCTCAAAGAAAATCGCAAAATGTGTTAAAAAAAACAACTACAAATGTGTTCAAGTAAAAGAGGTTTTGAATTATGTTCATGTAGAAGGAACATTCCAAAATTGTTGGAAAACAAATTTGGAAATTTGGTAGATTTTATCTAGGAAAATACTTTATGGAATGACAAAAAAACAAAAACTTCAATTTTTTTGGTGGTAATTCCATAGTCTTTACCGAGATCAGTCCTTGTCAAAGATGTTTTGTGGCAGTTTTGTCAATTTTTAATAATTTTATTTTATTTTTTGAAAAAGGTACAGAATCATTCAAAATTGAAAAAAAATTGCCACAAAATGTTTTTGACAAGGTCTATACTGAGATAATCTACCAAATAGGGGTGTCAATGCATTTCATGCCAAACTATACTATAGGCCCACAGTCGGTTTATGGGCACCATGTCTATGTTCTAGTCTGGGTCTGGACCACGAGGAACTAGACCCCAAGGAAGAACCTCCGCCCAAATCTGACCTTCCTCTCAGTTGGTCAGACCAGATCTCCAAGGACAATGTGAAGATCCTGTCTCCCAGGTCTGTGCCTCTCAAACGGGAGAGAACGGTATGTTGAACTCAATATTCTGGTCCTCATTCCACAGAGCGTAGTGCTACCAGAGTTGTAACACCTATATACTCTCATAGCGCTATATACTCTCATTGTTCTGTGGAACAGGCCCCGGGTCACTGATTGAACGTAGTACTATAATGATGGATATTTTTGTTCATGCTGTTTCTTGCTGTTTCTTATATATTTTGTAATTCAAATTTTACTAGATTTGGGGCTTCATGAGGATCATGACTTTCTATGTTCCTGGTAGCACAACAGACTAAATGCATGGCAGCACGTCAGACTGTGGTAAAAGTGGCAGTTTGAGTTTGAATCCCATTTGGGGTTTCAGTATATTTTAATGAGCGAAGAACAGTTTTACATCCAGGGAAGATTAGAATGCATTTGTCTTGATGCCTATAGTGTACAGGTTATCATCCTTGTCAGTTTCTGTGGGCCTGATTACTGTATAATGTGGTTGTTACAGGTTTTCCCCCCACCATTAGCAGATTATCATAAAATACTGTGGGGAAATCACAACTCACTAGCTTTTCCTTCTTATTCCAGAACTTGTGTGAAACTCAGCCTGTCGTGTTCGAGAAATTGGTGCAGGATGATTCGTCCTCTGGTCGTTCGTGGGTTCCAAGGACAGATGGCTACCAGGTGAAGTATCGACAGAGGCCTCTTCTACACGGACTGGACACACGAGATTCACGTCTCAACAGGGTCAAGGTCATATCCATTGACCTCCGGTCAGAAGACGATGAGGAGAAATTGAACAGTTTATCTGTAGACGAGATACTGAAGTCAGCCATAGAAAAGAAAAACGCTCCGAAACAAGATGGTTCCCACGAGAAAGACAAAACGAAACGAGGTTCTTCGGCTGACCATGCTACCAGTATTGGAGCTCGCAAGCCGTCCAGTGGTAGCAGTCAAGGGGAGATAACTCCAAGCCAGTCTAGCGAACATGTTTCAAAGAGAGTGTCCATCCAGTCTCATGCCCCCAGTACGACAGTCCAGGACCTCAGTATAGTGTCGCCAGGAGTCAAACACAAGGAGATCCGTCTGGCCAAAACCCAGGGTAAGGCAATAGTCGGTAAAGGCTTTAGTCGTTCAACATTCGGAGGGTCGGTTCCGAGCATAAAATCCGGTGTAATCCACGGCGAGACGGAATACATTAAGATCGCGTCTCAGCTCCAGGTTCCGAGCCCTGGGCAGCAGCGTCATGGGGTGTCATTTGCACACCAGCAGACCAATCAGCAGAGCAGACTCTCCAGCCCCGAGAGGCGCACCAACACTCCTCGCAATTCTCGAGAGGAGGACAAGAACTCTGTATCAGAGGAGGTGGTTGGTGGGGGCGGAGCTGCCCCGAGCTTGGCGTCTCCAGAAGTCAAATCTCCCGTGCCAGCTCTGGAGATCAGCATCCCTACGGCCGAGGATATGTCCGACCGGGACTCGATCCAACCATCCCCCCATCGGCGAGGATCATTCATGGAGGACGTGGAGGACTTGACCGGCAGACCAAGGAGGGAGGCCAGCATGATGGACACTCATATTGACCAATTGACCACTATGCTTGGGAGTGCTCTCCTATAACAATGATCATTTATTATTAGTAGCTCGAGATTCCTCTAGCCTTCCCTGTTGACCATAAGAAACTTTTTTTTAATATGGGTATGGTTAGGGGACCCATATAAAAAGTCTTGTATGGTCAGCAGGGAAGGCTAGAAGAATCTCGAGCTATTATTATTTGTACAGCATGATCTATATCATGTTTACTGGTTGACAAAAATGAGTATCAGTATAATATCAAATAGTGTTTATTCACCTTCCAACCTTCCATGTAGAGTACATGTGAATTAACTATTGTAAAATGGAAAAGTCCCGCCATTTATTATTTCTTCTGTTTTATAGACATGGAAAATAATAATGTAGTATTAATATTGCACCAAATCCATGCTTGAACGCTTGCCACGGCCAATGGATCAATTAATGTACACTCATTTCACATTCTCAACCCCCTGGGAAGTATAAAACCCAAGGTGCCATTTAATGTTAACCTTCACAGTATCATCTCAATCTACCAGGTACCCATCCACATCTGAATTGAGTAGAGCAGTGTGGATCTAAGCACTTTGCTCAAGAGTGATACACAATGACATGAGGTAGGCTCGAACATGTACCTCCGTAACTCCGGGTTAAGAGGTTGACATGCTATAGTATATGTTTGAAGCATTCATAAAATATACTGGATATCACTCAAGTACATAATATTATCACCATGACTATGCCACATCCATGTTGGTTAATATTGTGTCTGATTAAGAAAAGTATGTGTATATATACTGTAAATCATTGAATAGAAGCCTGCCTTGGTTAAAGGCCACATATATTTGTGAATGCATCATTTTAATAGTGATATGTCAGTTTGCTCCATGCCTGTCGAAAAATTAGTATGATGTGACGTGGTTTTTTTTATGGTATTCAAATTTAAAACATTTATAATACAGTTCATAAAATGTTAAAATTTGAAGGATGAAAATAAATAGAAGCCTAGGCTTCTATTCATAGAGGATCTCATATGAGTGGTCATATAATACTGAATTTATTAAACGAGTTAGCAAAACTGATATAATGAGAGGCTCTGCCAAGTATAATATCATTTTTGCCAATGCGATTAATAAATTCAGTATTATATGAACCCAAATGTGAGATTCTATTTATCACATAACTGTAGAAACTATTGTAATATTAATAGATCTATTACTATAATAGACAAATGTCTTAGGAACAAAATATAGTTACAAGTAAATGTGTACATATTAATAAATGTGTTTGCATATTTAATTGAAGAAATGTTTTAACTTCAAATTAGTTGCCAAGAAGAATCCCCAAAAGACTTTTATATCGCATTTAAATACAATTATAAAAAGTTATTGTGTTATTGCACTAGTGAAAATATATATATATTTATAGCATGGGTTTATTGCACTCTCAAACTCCTATGTGTTAACAGGATTTATTGTATCTATATTATTTGCTTATAATCTACCAGGCTTAATTTATTAATATATTTCAACATTACTTTCTTTATTGTATCATGTTTTCTGCCTGTGTAGAATCTCAGGTGGATTCAATTTAATTTATACATTTTCTTTTTCTTTGCACCAACAAAATGTTCTACATCATTCATGAACTAGTGACATCTGTTTCCTGGCCCTGAGGTTATGACACCTTTTTTTCAGTATGATTTCAAGCTCATCTCTAAGTTTGTTCACAAATCGCTATATAAAATGTTACCTGTAGCATGACATAATACTCAATAAGTGTTGTAATCTTGGGGCCTGACTTGGTAACAGAAACATATATTTTAATTGTTATTGTACTGTTGAATTTTCACATTTAAATAATTTATCAACAATTAAATTGTTTATTAAAATTAGATTTTGTTTAATACTAAATGTATGCTTCTTACATGTATTTGCATCATGTTCTATAAACATCCACCTATTAATTTTGATTGTGACATAAAAATGAATAGTCACAATAGTTTATAGACATACATGTAATCTTGAATTTTAGTGAGCTTGTCATCCTTAAGCAATAGGAGGAAATGTTTTCACAGCTTTCATGTTACAAATTACCTTTTACCTCATTATTGTCCTAAATAAACTGAAGCTGTTTTATAGATAAATCATTGCAAAATTATTCTTATAAACTAAATACTGACAAGTATTACGCTAGTCAATCCTTTTGACATAGACATTAGTCCTCCATGGAAATACAGTTTTCATTTAAAAGTGAAATAATATTATTTATGTGTGGATATAACTAGACTAATTCCTCTTTAATGTGTGGAGGCAACATCATGATAATTATCACAGCAGACTATGAAATCAAATCGGAAAATGTTGTTCAAATGTTGTTCATATACTATGCAAATATGGTTTTGTTATTACATGACTTGAAGCAGCACACTGTGTCCGTTTTAGATATATGTTGTGTCCATGTGAATTACTTATATTTTTCATACGACCATGACATAAGCCTATATTTTCCTCATCACATTTATATTGTATGCATAAAGTATATTTTGAAAAATATATTTACAAGGCGTCTGTGTATCATAATCAAAATCTGTTTGTTGTTTATTGTTACTCGCCAATGAAATTTGAATGCTGGGCAGCATTGAAATAAAATATTTAAGAATTATCTGGCTTTGTTATGTGCTGTGCTGGTGACTGTATACAGATGTGCTCTACAGTACCTATGACAAATGATGCATTGGCAATAGATTTGTAAGTGTTGTTATAGGTGATTTGTAAGTGTTGTTATATGTGATTTGTAAGTGTTGTTATGGGTAATTTGTAAGTGTTGTTATTGGTGATTTCTAAGTGTTGTTATGGGTGATTTGTATGTGTTGTTATTGTTAATTTCTAAGTGTTATAGGTGATTTGTATGTGTTGTTATAGGTGATTTGTAAGTGTTGTTATATGTGATTTGTAAATGTTGATATGGGTGATTTGTAAATGGTGTTATAGTTAATTTCTAAGTGTTGTTATAGGTGATTTGTATGTGTTGTTATAGGTGATTTGTAAGTGTTGTTATATGTGATTTGTAAGTGTTGCTATGGGTAATTTGTAAGTGTTGTTATAGGTGATTTCTAAGTGTTGTTATGGGTGATTTGTATGTGTTGTTATAGTTAATTTCTAAGTGTTATAGGTGATTTGTATGTGTTGTTATAGGTGATTTGTAAGCGTTATAGGTGATTTGTAAGTGTTTTTATAGGTGATTTGTAATCAAAATCCTGTGATGGCATACTCAAAATCTTGGAACAAAATAATAAAAATCCTAGACATAGCATACTCAAAATCATGGGATATAGCATACTCAAAATGATAGACATATACACCGTTCGCATGCACGATTTTTTGACAGGTGTGCAAATATGCATGTATGTGTAAATATACACACGTGTGTATATACATAACGCATTTACACACGTAAACAAATTTACTCCGGGGTAAATTTACATGTAGTGTGGAGGTCATGCAAATGTACTTTTTTGCACATGTGTAAATTTCCCCTGTATGTAAATAGTGTTATGCGAACGCATAGCAACAATACAAACGTATGCTTTTATAGTTTTGAATCGTTTAAGGCGAACAAACAGCTATAGATGCTAGTTATTAATCGAATTTTAGCGAATAATGTGAATTACTTTCACTTGAAATACGTATCATCAATTTTTTTATCTTCAATTTTCTTTTTACCGCTCCACGGTATGTTTAACATGATTGACGCCCATCGGCAACATATTCTTAAATGAAAAAGAATATGATAGGTAATGTAGTTACCTTCCCTTTGACATTCAGAGTAATCGGAAATATATTCAAATTTCAATATCCACTAAGTAATATACAAAGTATGGACGTTCCTTGAGGTTGTTCAGAATGCTTGCATACCTACTTTACTCACCCTGCTTAAGTGACATGCGAACGCATAGCAAATTTATTTTTACGTGCGTATTTATATGTACATAATATGTGCAACTTTACATTCCTGTGAAAATGTTGTGCATGCGAATAGGGTAATAGCATACTCAAAATGGTAGTCATATACTCAACACAGAAGAATCATATCTTGAATTATGTTCTGATTTTCGGACGTAGGGGCCTACATAAGGGAAGTATATACTCGGGACGATAATAGTGTTGCAATATTATTAACTAGACCTATTGCATGACAGCAAAACCACATTGCGAGACTCGAACTCGTACCTTTACCACAGGGTTTGAACCTACAGGCTTCCCCAGAGACATACCTACTATTCCGTACGTGAATAAGTAAAGTGGAAGTAATATATATTCCGGCGTATAATGCGAGCAATCAATCCACATTCTATTTTATTTACATGGTTCCAAGCCGTCATGCTACGTCACAATATATTGACGTCACGTTATGATCACGTGACCAAAACATGGCGGAGAAGAAACTTAGAATTTTATTATCGGTTTCTTGTTCCTCTTCCAGCTTACACAGATAAGTTTTACGTGTACGTTTTCGTAGTTGTTCAGTTCTACTGTACTGCATTGTCGTTGATAAAGAATCTACAGTAGTATACCAAATTTTCAAGAAAATGTGTTCACCTTATCATTGTTTATGATTTTTTTGATTTTTTTTATTGTTCTGAAAGCATTTTTTTTTAAATATTGAGGTTTAGAGCTACTTTCAAGATTATTTCACTTATATCACGGCTTATTAATTTAAGGCAGGAGGAAACCTGCAACAGACCTAGCAGCGCGCTGAATGTTTCAGTAAACCTGCGAGAGAGAGAGAGAGAGAGAGAGAGAGAGAGAGAGAGAGAGAGAGAGAGAGAGAGAGAGAGAGAGAGTAATGTAAAGATAGTATGTCAGGTATTTCGAGAATGAGTTACTACTAATATACATTTCATCTCGTACCATTGGGACAACCTCGTCTTATGTACATTTTCATTTTGCACAGAATTCAAAATGTATTCATCAAAGTTGCAACTGATGGTTGGGAAACAATTTGGAAGCCATATGTGTTATAGAAACGTACATGTAAATAACAACTTACACGATGGATCATTCTGTGCTGTCAACCAAGTACACATCGCTGTGGTATCGCAATATGACGCTGGGTCCGCGTTTATAATACTACCAGTCAATAAGGTAATTGTACAGTGTATATCAGATCCACATTTCGTTTTCTTTTTGTTCTTTTAGGGATACAATCACGGTCAAACCTATTTTATCTGAAGTATGTACATATGATTTGTCTACACACGTATATGTATATTAGGCAACAAGCTACATGTTCCGCATGTCCAACTCGTTTTTAATATTTTCGTATTTTGTTTTTAATCTCCACGTATTAAAAATCGGGAGGTAAAAAAATAAATAAAACCGTAAACTATTGAAAACCAGTGGGACATGCGGAAAATGTAGCTTGTTGCTCAATAGTCTAAAGTTGTATCTACAGACAAATCAAATGTACAGTACATGCTTTCAGGTAAAATACGTTTGACCATGAAATAATCAACAAAGCGTGATTGTATTTCTTTAAAGTTTGAATGAATAAAAAAATAAAAATAAAAATTAGGAAACAGCTGTCAATAATTTTAAATGCCATCATGTTTGAAAGATGACGGATTCTTGTCAATATATCGTCTGGATAGATTGTTGAATGCAATGATGACATTTACTTGGAGTGACCGTGCTAATACTCAATTCTTGTACAACAATTGTATGTACAATTACAAGTGTTGTATTTTAGGGCGGTTCACTGGACACTGATATTCCAAAAGTGAAGGGACACATGGGAGCGATCCTAGACCTGAAATGGAGTCCATTTAGCACCTCCATCATCGCCTCTGGTTCTGACGACTCTACAGTGAGTAGCACGTTATGACAGGTGTTGGCCGAGCTGTCTTGTATCTGGGTTGTGTTGTTCATTGACTACTAGTATTACGGTATACTTGTATATGTTTGCCATATATAGCATGCGAAGCTGGCTACAAAATCGTGCCAGTTTTCCTTACAAGACACCATCGTTGTAATACCTATAATAACAACTTAGAAGTCTTAAAATATTAGTACTAAGTTATCAGGTGATAGACACACAGACACATTAAGATGTTCTCCGGTAGCAGTACATGGAAGCTATCGTCACTCTCAGTATGCGTGAACTCTATCCATGCTGGAGGCAACCGGAAATGTCCAAGAGAATACATCCAACATTGAGGGGATTAATCACTCATTAGTGTTTAACTATTTATCACAGTCAGCAGCCAGTAGTTTATCAAATGCCCTGGGCTATATTCTTATCTGTAGGTTCATTTTGGGCTGGCAAGTCTTGGATGACTATCTATTAATATAATTTAGATTTCGTAGACGTTTTTGTTCAAATCCAATAGTGCAGGAATGGGTGAAGTTTACAAGTATAAATACGTCTGGTACAACGCGAATACGCTACACGCGAACTTTATGTTAGTAATATCAATTAAGACCATAATTTAATGGATTATTCCTTTTTCCTAGCCATCTAGCTGTCATAGACCAAGCTTTACAAACTGGTAACATGCCGAGTCGAGCAAGTCATCGACCATTTTTTTGTGATAAAAGGAAACATGTTTCGGTATAACGTTTTAGGTGAAGATTTGGAAAATCCCACGACGGGGTCTTCTGAATAATCTCACTGAGTGGCAGGTGAACCTAAAAGGACATCAGGACAGGATAGGCTACATCGAGTGGCATCCGACAGCCGAAAATGTACTCCTCTCTGCGGGAGTAAATAAGGTAGGACGTCTGGAAGGATCTTCACCGGGGACATATCGTCGTCGACCTCTCATCTCCCATGATATCTTGGTACCCTTGTCGTACCCTTGCAGTATCTTATTAAGCATACTGTGTGCCATTGCATAAATGGTGATAGAATGTGATGATATTTTATCTCTGCTCATTAACATACCTTCGAGAGTAGCATACATCTAGTATTTCTAGTATTTGGTATTCCTTATTAATACGGTATTCTGTGTTAATCTTCTAAATTATGTAATCAGCTCAGATAAAAGAATAGGGCATAGTTTATAGTCTTTGTCAAAGATGTAGAAGCAATTTTTCCAAAATTGTAAAAAGACAAACCAGCCCCTGAGATTACGAACCGTGTTGTTCATGCCCAAACTCAGATTTTATAGGAGGATTTCAGAACAAAACTTGAGCATGATCGTGAAATCATACTAAAAAAATGCTTCGTAATCTCGAGGCCTAAAACTTAATTGCATCCAACGTCTAATAAATATCCACGTCTGCTGCAGTGTACCCTGTGGAACATTGAGACCCAGGAGTCGGTGATCGACATCAACTACCACCATACCTCCATATCGTCCATAGCCTGGAGCATGGAGGGGTCTACGTTTGCGATGACTTCCAGAGACAGGAAAATCAGAATCACAGACCCGAGATCATCAGAGGTCGCGATGGTAACTAAGTCTTGGCATTATTCTGTAATAATATGTGTCGATGGTATAACAGTTTACATGGTTTAACACTCTCCATGATGGAGGCAACCGGAGATGCCCTAAAGAGCAGCCCCTCTGCCTAATCCAGCAGCAGATAGAATGTATAATGAAATGACCGACGACCGACGAAGGGTGTAACTGCTCATAATAATCAAACATCTTCACGTGTTCAATGTAAACATATCCCTTCTATGCAACGTAGCAATGCCATGTTATAATAGAAAAAAATAATTCTCATTGTTATATTCACTACATTGACAAAATATATTTTGGGAAGGTTAGATAAATACCATCTGTTCCTTAAATTAAGCGTAACGAAGACAAATGTTGAAAGAAATAAAAGGTGACAGATGCAAGCTGAATGATGATTATTTGACAGATGGCTGATATTGATAATGGCGGCAAATGCAAGGTGGTTTTCACAGAAGATTATCACCGCCTTCTTACTTGTGGGTTCTCCTGTCAGAATGGCAGTCAGATGGCATTATGGGATATCGTGAGTTTAAAAAATTTAAATACTTTGTATCAGGATACCTCGTGATTGGAAACGATGACTGACACAGTTGTATCAATGCAGTTTGTACAGTATAGAGACTAATCGGAACATCTATCAATGAAGCATGTTAATAATCTGTACTCTGTGGTCCTCTCCGCAATGTACAGAATGTGTATTGTAACGTATTGTTCTTAAGCACCATAATATATATTTCCCTTATGTCTAGGCCTGTGTCTCACTAAAGGGTCGTACCGGTAGTCCCGGCGTACATCGAGGTTTACGTTATTTCCTGTTATGATAGTAGCATGGCGCACGCACCGATTTACGCCCGGACTATAGTACGATGTGAAACGCAGGCCTGAAAATTATTGAAACAGATAATTCTGATATCTCTATTCGTATTGGTTATCATATCTAATGTTTGTATTTCAGCGGAATATGAACCAACCCCAGGCTGTGCTGTCCTTAAACTGCGATGATGTCCAAATCAACGCGTACTATGATTATGATTTGAAAATCGTGTTCTTAGCAAGCAAGGTTGAGCTTATAAATTTCGTCTTGTGCTATATCTATTGAAGCAGGGCTATGATTGCAACAAGGGAGTGTTTTCCCTTTCCTTTTACTAGTTGCATATATAATTTTAACATCACAGAAAACTGCAGACAACTGCATCTTTAAATCTATTTCAAAGTTTCATTTAGTCCAAATCAAGTTTCCGTTTTTACTCAGTGTAGATTGACTATCATCTGTATGAAAGGTCATATGGTACCAATGGCCTTCAATTAAATGACAGCATCACAGACCTCAGTGTCTTATCATCAGTATGCAATACTAAAGATGAACTATTTCTTTCCCCATTGTTCAATGACATTTATTTTGCTAACTCCGACAAGATTAGTAACTGTTCATTATAAATATGTTTTGATAGTAATTACATGTAGAAGAAACGAATGTGTGTTGCTTGCATTAACATTAAAATGATATATGCATTGATAGTTTAAACAGAGTAATAATAATAAATACATTATATTAGCTTGGACTCGCATCATTATGATAATTGAACTGTACGTCTGTAGTACTTATGAAATAATACTAAATTTAGTTATGATTGTATACACGATGTCCTTATTTGTATACGAGGGGCGAGTGGTAGCGCATTGTTGGAACGGTTGGACTTGGGAGCCAAAGGTCCCTAGTTCAAATCCCGTCCCTACTCTGTAGAGTGGCAGTGCAGACATCATTTTTGGTCTGTTAGGACCAGTGCTCGCAGGTTTACTGGAACATTCAGCGCTACTGATGTTGGCGGGTTTCCTCCTGCCCCAAACTGACAAGCCGTCATATAAGTGAAAGATTCTTGAAATCGACTCTAAACACCCAATTCAATATATACACCCAACGTGGATGCTTAAAAATAAACCAGACCACTCGAGTTTAAAGTGCCCTGCTAGCTATAGGATCCTGTTTGGTCCTGTTAGGATCCTGGAAAAGGTCACATAACTATATTTGCTTTGTATTGCCTGCATTAATAGGAAAATATATAATTATATTTTACAAGTTGTCGTGGCTAAATATAATGGCAAACATGGCAAGAAATGTAATTTATATTCCACAGGGCGGTTGTGACATTCCATGTTACCAGGTCTCAAATGATTCAGAATGTTTGCGTTATTTGGCCGCATATCAATCTTCAGTCCCGCAAAAAGTAATTGGTGAGTATGTGTAAGTATAGGTGGTGCTAAGCTCTATTGCGGATATCTACGAAGTTCTAATTGTGGATCTGGTTGGATACACGCATTTCCTAATGCTGTACCAGATTTGCATGGCCTGCAATTAAATATTTTTTTATTAACGGTACCAAACGGATTTGTAATATTACTTGCCAGACTATAGTCAACATGTTCCAAACAATCTACTTCAGGTCGAATGCCAAAATTGGGTTGCGATGTCAATAAAAGTGAAATTGCCAGATTCTACAAAATTTCCGAAACACAGGACTACCTTGAACCTATTTCTTTCCTAGTGCCACATAAGGTAAGCTGACGGTACATTGCATACTAGTATGTACAATTGTAAATGGCAGATCAATCTATGCTCTTCCCCATAGGGTGACCCACTTGAACTTGCTTCGCCCCGTGAAGCTGAATAGTACGAGCTGTCGGAGGGTGGTGAATCTGTCACCTTTTCTTGAGTGAATTTTCTTTTATTTGATTGTATCTAAATGTTTTAAAAAATATAAGTACCTACAATTCGTATTTCAGCATGGCAGTTTGGACAAAGACTTGTTTCCGCCAACAGCATCTGGCATTCCATCAATCTCCGCCGACCAATGGTTCCGTGGACAAAATGGATGGCCAATATGTGTGCCTCTAGAGGTACATCTCTCATTACAATTTTCTTTTGGTTCGTTTCAGCTTCAGGTTATTTCTCATTTGCTGTGATTTGTCAGTGTATTTTGCAATTTCATTTGAAAAACAAAAACTCACATTAGTACAGACGTAACTCTGCAACTATCACTATAATCCTATGTAGCGTTAAACAATAATTAATTCACAAATCGAGTGAAGACTTTCTTATTGTAATACTAATGAAATATTTTATAATCGAGTAATTGATCACATACTTCAATCTTTGCAAATTTTAGACGGTTTATGACCACAAAGCTGAGAAAACAGTGTTGAAGAATATGCCCATGCCTGATGCAGCTTCTATATCTTCATACCTCCATGCAGGCATTTCCAGTCAACCCCAATCAGGTACAGCTTCTGTAGTTATCCTGAATGTTTGCTTTATTCATGCATGTTTATTGTAGTTATCCTATATGTTTTCTGTGGTTATTCTGTATGGTTGTTGTAGTTATCCTGTGATTTTGCTTTAATCCTGTATGTTTGCTGTGGTTATCCTGTATGTTCAATGTAGTTATCCTGTATGCTTGCTGTAGTTATCCTGTATGTTTCATTGAGTTATCGTGTATGTTTGCTGGAATTATCATGTATGTTTGCTATGGTTATCCCGTATGTTTGCTGTGGTTATCCAGTATATTTGCTGTAGTTTTCCTGTATGTATATTGTAGTTATCCGGTGTGTTTGCTGCTGCATGTTATCCTGTATATTTGCGTAGTTATCCTGTGTGTTTACTTGTATGTTTGCTGTAGTTAGCCTGTATGTTTGATGTTGTTGTCCTGTATACATCATTGTCGTTATCCTGTATGTTTGCTGTAGTTTACTTGTATGTTTGCTGTAGTTAGCCTGTATGTTTGATGTTGTTGTCCTGTATACATCGTTGTCGTTATCCTGTATGTTTGTTGTGGGTGCTTTCTGTGTGTTTGCTGGAGTTATCATGTGTTGTAGTTATTCTGTATGGTTGTTGTAGTTATCGTGTATGTTTGCTGTATTTATCACAGTTATCCTGTATGTTTTTAGTATTTTAGGAATCTAAAATTATATTAATCGGTCTTGTAAATGCAGCAATTTTCAAAAGGATCCGCAATTTCAGGGCGATTGGCAAAATCGGGATGTGATGATGACGAATATGAAAACGTATACTACTACAAAATGCAATCTTCCAAGAAATACCTAGAACCTGTATCAGTGATTATGCCCTGGAAGGTATTAGCACATTGCAGACATTTAAATTCATATTTAATTCAAGCGATATTAAAATACACTTAGGATGTCATAATCCTGTTTGTCAATCATCCCCTCTCATGATGTACATGGATATATGTTTGTATGTCTTGTCAATTGCTTTGTTTAATTTGGTATTTTGTGAGCACACCTATTGCATAAATACATTAATCCTATTCTTTGATTTTTAATTTCTCAGACATGTGCTCTAAAATTAAACGGGAAACATGCACGTACACTCATGAACGTTTCAGCATCACCAATCTGCCCACGAAGACAGGTTCTCCCCAATAGTAGCGCCAGTCCCGCAACAGTGTAACGTCCAGAAGATCAGGGGAGAAAACCAACAGGCAATACACGTATGTACTAACATGTATCTCTATTTACAATCAACTCTTTGTCAGTTCGTGTTACCGCCTCTATTCTGTTAGATTTAGCACGTGTAGCAATATCTGATGTCACAACAACGTCTAAAATCGACATTAGAAACTTTTGCGACACTAGACGTTTTTGTTTGTGTTTTTTGTTTGTTGTTGTTGCGACATTAGCGACTGCACCAGGTCTGTTCTGAATACTAAACGAGCTTCCGTGTGGTACAATTTTTATTAAATGGATGCACGTTTAGTATTGTATTTATTACACAATCAACATTGACATGCAAATACCCAGCTGATAACTTTATTGCAGTTCTTTTCCCATCACCTTAGACTATAGAGTACGCCCATGAATACATGAGTACAAAGGCTAGACCGGTTGACGCACATTTCATTGCGTATTCACAAATACATATTCCCTTTGATTGTGTTCATCAAGTATTTTAAAACTTGAACATTGTAGTGTATTACCAAAGGGAGATAACTCCGACACACATGTTTTGTCTGGCTAATGAACAGCTGATGACCAACGAATAAACTATGTTGTTCTAACACTGTTAGGAGATTTATCCAGATATATCGACGACGAATGCAATAAACATGTAAGAAAATTAATATCTTGACGACATGTGATTTTTATATCTTGGTGGGACAGCCGATGTCATTTGTTCAGACATAGATCCTTATAATACATATGGCTCAGAGGACACAACAGCTAAAAATAGTAAAAGTAGTACCACCATATGATATATAGCGGAAGGGTTATAACACACTAGTTAGATAACTCATAACAGTTATAACATGGGTGATATATCACCGGTAGTGTAATAAACTTAACTATACAGAGGTCGCATTCCATTTCAGATAATGTTTCAAGAGAAATATGACAACACATTGGAAAGGAAGACACTTACAAACGATCTGCCTGAAAACACCGGCTATTCGTCATCTGATGAATTTTCTATAACCTCTACAGCTCCATCAGTTCCCAGACAGTCTCAGATAGGTACAGTCGCAGTTTTTACGGGACACCTCTCAACCAATCAAATCGCTAGAATCCTCGCATAATTTGGATACTATCCTTTATAAAAATAGCACACATTTACATTGACTTATGGTACTATTAGCAGTATAATATGTGTTGTAGTTCTCCTCCTGCATATTTAACAAATTCAAAAGCAAGTTTTGCGTATTTCCAGAATGTGACGAGAAACATACAAATGTTATATTCTGTAAAAACACTGATGCCAAGAAAGACCATGTACCTGTATCCATGGTACAGCCTTGGAAGGTAAGACTAATCAGATACATAGGTATTACATGATAATTACATGGTATGTATATAATAATAATAATAAGAAGAAGAAGAACATGTATAATTTATAGAGCGCCAACTCCACGCCTATATATGGTGCGCTCATGGCGCTTACAAATACGGCCAGAACTTGCGCCTGTGATACATGCCCATACAGCTATTAAACCACAAATATGTCTAAAAGTTTTCAAAGATTTCCGCTTTAATAATAATGAATTTGTTTAAATTACAAAACGAAAAATAAACGAAAAAAAACAACGAAATTTAAGCACTCACTTTAATAAAACTATGGAAGGTGTTCACACATTTATTCCATTGTCATGGTCCTTATACTTGCTGATTTTTAAATCATGTAAATTTAAATACTTTCTATGAATTGTACTCTAAAAGTAAAATTATATATCTAATCTATGGAAATTTCAGTATCACGAATCCTTCGATGAAGATACGTTCCCACCAACACCAAAGGTCATTGCACGATACTTTAACGAAGACCAGACAAGAGGCGAAAGCCAGGAGTCAGTACACGTAGCTGTACAGGTGACTATCTACTTGCAATTAAATCTGTTTTCGTTTTTTTTTTCAGTTCAATTTGACATTCATTCTGAAAATCTAAGGACACAATGCGACTTAATTGTTTCGAATATAGAAAGTTATTTATCTCATTAAAGATAAATTCCATAATGAAAAGAATATATAGATATATATATTTAATTTATTTTTATTTAAATATTAATTACTGTTGGCTTTATTGATATTTTTCGAATTGAAAACGAAATGGAACATATAATTTGTTTATTTCTCTCTGAGACCAGTATCAGTATTCGTTAACCATTTACATTTATTTCAGACGAATTTTGAAGACGAATTATTGGAAGTTCAGGGAAAGACGCCAGCGAATGGTGTGCATGGAAACTCTGGGTGCTTGCCCAGATCTGGTGAAATCTATATTGAAGTAGCCTCTACAGCTCCATCAGTCGCCAGACACTCTCAGACAGGTACAGCTGCAGTTGTTCTTTGTAAAACATATAACACCCGTTTACATTGATACATGTTTCTGCAGCTGTTTACATTGTGTAAGTCGCGTCTGGGTGACGTAAAGCACTAATTCATTCATACATTGAGTAACATTTAGTACTCAGCTGGTATTAGCAGAACGTTGTAAGTTATAGTCTGCTTTATTCTTTATGTGTACGTTCTCCTCCATGTAAATAAACCATCTGACAAACAATGTTTTGTATGCCAGGACGATTGATAAACTTGGGATGTGGTGATGAAGAACATGAAAGTGCCAGATTCTGCATTGCCAACAAGAACGAGAGTGATCCTGTATCTATGATAATGCCTTGGAAGGTAGGACGAATGTGCTACCAATGTATTTATTACAAAACGTTGCTGGGTTTGCTATAGTTTAGAGGTGACCTCACATGATTGCTCAATCCTGAAATTGCACTACGAATTCTTGTATTTGTCGGGGTTTGGATGAGAATAGCTCTATTGCTTCTTGTAGTACCAACAGTTATTGTGATATACAGAGGTATAATTACAGCTCAGTTTCTTTTTAAGGTGGATTTAATTTGTCCATTAAAATTAATAATAACATTTAATATGGAATATGTTCGTAATACTAACTTTATTAGTCATATTCTTCATTCTTACTGGTTCATATTTTCTCTGACGTGCAAAATAGTAGTATTATATGTGGACGTTTCAGTATTACTCCTCTCTGCAAGAAGAAATGTTCCATCCCATAGCAAGAAGGTACCCATCGCAATCTGATAAAAAACAGGTCAGTGGATCAGCAAAAGAGTCAATGCTTGTAAACAAACACCAATCTATCATTTTAATTGGTACTTTGGCTATACTATAGTGTCCGCGGCGTCTTTCTGTTAGATTTGTACACTGTGGTATTGTACTCAGATTATCATATTTTTCAATTAATTCTGATAACATAAGTGGACTGCACATAGTCCATGTGTCTAGTTTATTGCTGTACCAGCTTCAATTACCACCTGTAGTATACAGTACAATGTCATATCATTTTTGAGATAACCAGCCACAGGTCGAGGTTCTCGAAGACACTGCTATTCGCCCAGATCGAATGGAGTTTCTATAAACAACATACAGCTCCATTCAATTTGTTTTATCTCTCCTAGGCATTTCTTATAATGACAGTTGCGAAAGACAACAGAAAATATGGTTGGATAACGAGAATTGAATTCGAACTCTTTTGGCTATTCAAATGTCCAGCAACTGTGGAGTGAACTGTTTGAAATGCACGACATAATGCGAGCGTCAGAGTTTGTGTCGTCAAACTGTAGACGTCTCAAGCATTTATAGTAATAAATCTAAATAAATATATATGATTTCAATATCCTCAGGATGAAAGGTCGATATATATATATATATATATTCATTGAAAGGAGAAATAGGACCCGTGAAGCTTGAATTTGATCATGGAATGTTTGGCTTGAGCCACGTTTCATTTTGGACATTGCAGTCTTGGGTATATTATGATACATTGGAGGTATGCCTACATGTGATTTCCATTTAGGCTGATATCACAGAGTTTGAAGTCTGTCAGCTACTGGAATTGGTAGAAGATCGCCCAGTAATCATAATATTCTAATTCTTTATTACTTGATTTAAAAAAATTATTATTCTCTTTTTAATAATAATACTTTAAATTCCCCCTCCCCAACCTCCAGTGTTAGATACTCACATATAGCTATCGATCCTGTGTTTATATGTCAAAACAAAATTTTTTTTGTTTTATTTTGACGAGTAGGCCTACATCGCTCTCCTCAAATCAATCAACAGTAGAAATGATAATTCGTTGGGATGTCTAAATACAATTGTGGATGTACAATATGTTTAACGCTAGAATACGTTTTCGTTTGTATTTTGAGATACAAGTATACTTACGCTGTAAACAAACACTGTTTATTTTGACGATCAAAGAACAATCATATGACGTATTCATTTAAAGTTCATCGGGCTATTCATGCAATATAATTACTTCTATGACATTGACACTGACGTTATACACTATGGCCAATATAATTCTTTATCACATAACATAGGAGTTTGGGAGTGCAATAAACCCATGCTTTAAATATATAATAGTTTCACTAGTGCAATAACACAATGATTTTTATAATTGTATTCATACGCCATATCAAAATCTTTTGGGACCTCTTTTTGGAGTTTCAACGGTTATGTGATAAATAGAATCTCACATTCGTGTTCATATATTACTGAATTTATTAAACTCGTTGGCAAAAATGGTAACATGCTCGGCAGAGCCTCGCATAATATCAGTTTTGCCAGCTCGTTTAATATATTCAGTAATACATAACCACAGATCCTCTATATACCTGATACGTTAACCATCCACATTTATTTCAGACAAATTTCGAAGAAGGATCAACCAACGATTTATTGGAAGTTCAAGGAAAGACCCTAGCGAATGGCGTGCCAGGAAACCGTGGGTACTTGCCCAGATCTGGTGAAATTTATATTGAAATAGCCTCTACAGCTCCACCAGTCCCGAGCCAGTCTCAGACAGGTACAGCTGCAGTTGTGAATCTTTGTAAAAAGAAAATCATAAAAGGAATCCGTTGTTAAATTAATGCTTTACATATAGTATTGTTTCCAGCCAGACCGCCAGTAATATTCTGCAACAGTGTTCGTATATTTTCTCAAATATCAGTCTTCAATACAGTTATTTTTGTTGTTGTTTGTGTGTTTGTTTTGTATTTCAAATTTCAGGCCGATTGTCAAAATTGGGGAATCGTGATGACGAACTTGACAATGCCAGATTCTACAAAGCCATTGCTACCAACAATGAACATGGACCTATCTGTGTATTAATGCCTTTTAAGGTATGTAGGGCGAACTGAGATACAATATCTAGATGATTTACTTCCAAATTGATCGATCTCTAACAAATGTTCATTGTAAAAAGTCTTCGAATTTAGCAAATATTGTTGAACAATACTATATTCATTTTGTAGTTATATAGAAACTTTTTGTTAAATAATAATAGCAGTATATATTATTCTACAGAAGATGCTCGTTAATCATATTTAATGAACCGTACTAATTTATATTTATTTCGTGGGAATCAGCATTGATATCACAGGCACCGTAATTTATGTCTAAAATGTATTAAAATGCCTGTAATTAAAATAGGCACATATTATAGTCTGGCAGGTAATGTTACAAACCCCTATTTGGTACCATTAATCAAAAACTATTTAACGCAGGGCACTAAAATTTGACACAGAATTAGGAAATACTTGTACCCAACCAGTTCAATTGCAAATCGTACACAAACGCACATTTATATATGTATTCAAGTATACATGGACGAAAATGACTCTCAGAAGGTGTCGTCATGAACAGAAGTATGACCGTTCGTGCAATACAGAAGATCCGTTGGGCCCGGGGATGTTGTTAACACGTGGATCGAAATTTTAATTTGACTCTTTCGATGCAATAGTTCATTCGTGAACTTACTACAGTATTACGGTTAAACCATTTACCGAAATATTATACATTTTCCAGAGACAGACTATAAGATTCCTGTACAAATAATACATCGATCAAATCTATGAAATTTTAAATTTCAGTTTGATGAATCATGCACAGAAGATATGTTCGCCCCACTAGAAAAGGCCAGTATAATATATGCAGTCGACCCCCATTTATCCGGACTTCATATATCCGGTTCCCTCGCAATCCACACGTTTATATTTTTTTTTTTACTGGGAACCAATATCTTCCTATATTAAATATAGAACTTCATATAATAACACAAAATTAGTTAAAACCGTAAAAGAAATCCAAAAAAAATCAGAAAACCTCTTTCAAACTCTTCCAGTTCCAACATGATGTGTACACTATAAAGGTCCTTTTGCCGCAGAGGCGACTTTCGCGGCGACATACTCGGCGATTTACGTTCTGAGATAGAACTTTAGTATTTATCTATATACAGCGAAATTCGCAACGTTTGTCACCGCTACAAATTCTGATAGAATTAGTTCCTATCGTTTTGTTTGTTTGTCGCCGCTGATTGCGCGGCGATAAATCGCTCGCCTCTGGTGTGTAAGGACCTAACCACGTAGAATGGTTTACATGTACAATATACAGTGTGACTGTTAACGGTATGTATTGCTTAAATTGTCATTGTTGAGGAACGGTGATTATATGAGCTAATAGTAAGCTTATTTAAATTTACCAATTGTGATTGTATTTTTATCTAGTATACTTGCATTTATAAGTAAAATTATTTTACAATTTTATTTCAGACACTCTTTAATACTAAAGTCGACAATTTATTGGATGCAGCAACGCCAGAATGCGTTTGGAATTCACCCACACCTGATGAAATTTATCAAGGTAATAGCATTTTTCAAAATACAGTTCTATATAGTTCTAATTTTCTTTAAAAAGCACTGAAAACGGGATTTAAAGGCATCCAAGTATATTGGGTAACAAGCTACATTTTACACTGGTTTTCAATATTTGTATATATATTTTTTATTTATTATTATTATTTTTTTAATCTCGCGTTAAAAAGAACAACAACCAAAACCATAAAAAAAATATGAAAATATTGAAAACCAGTGGGACCTGTGGAAATATTGCTTGTTGCCCAATATACTTGTGTAAACAAATCAAATGTATATACTTTCAGGTTAAAGAGGCAAGATCATACTTGCATAGGGAATAATGGTCACTTTCGGAGTTATGGTATATTCTGAAATTACAATCTTTCCCCGACATGTAATATTTTATTAGTCATCGATAAATGATCCGTGACAGAGAATACTATTGACAGCAGTGATATTATTTCTCCAGTGTTCCCACGGACCCTTGAAAAGTCTTAAATTTAATAATCAGTTTTCAAGGCACTGAAAAGCCTTAAATATCATAACTTTTCTGTTGAAGGTCATAAAAAAAGGTCTTAGATTTAAGTTAAGGTGCGTGCACAGAGATACCAACTACTCCGATTTGTGCGAATTTTCATTAAACAAAATATCCGATTTTTAGCTAATAAACAGACCACATTTTTTGTTTGTAGGTGTTAAGTTTATTTAGATACATGTATACCTTCAAGGCACGGTCTGTAAACAGTGAAATATCTCTGAAAATGATATAGAAATTAATCAGTAACTGTTGCCAGAGAATGTCTCTAACTGCGGAAGTGTCAACACTATTAATGCTCTGTGAAATAAAGTCCGTCTACCGGTGTATCTCCATAAAAGTAGCTTTGATTTAATAAAAAATAAATAAATAGACCTAGATCTAAAGTGAATTTTTTAAAAATACGATGGATTGGGAGATGGCTATTTTAGAATATGGGCTTATGTATGTTAATCTATGAATTATCTAACTTTGCTAACTTGGAACAACAA
>JAUTBT010000286.1:0-11343 GCA_032361225.1 Lepetodrilus schrolli | reverse complement strand
ACAATAGTTTCTACAGTTATGTGATAAATAGAATCTCACATTCGTGTTCATATATTACTGAATTTATTAAACTCGTTTAATATAACTCAGTATTATATGACCATTCATATGAGATAGTCTGTGTCTTTTGATATTGTTGATAGTATTCAAATATTTCACCCCCTGTTTTGCAAGTACAATATATCTTTTTAATTATATTTTTATTTTATTTTATTTTCATTTAAAATAAATGGAATCCAAGCATAATCTGATGATTTATCTGACTTGTCGGAGCATTGAATGTTGTTATTTTGAAGGCACACTGTACCAGTTACAAACTTGCAGTCACCTATTAAACTTTGACATCTCAAGAAATCCCAGATTAATTGTCTTTACGATAATAATCTTATTTCTCTTGATATCATTGATGCCGAGTCTCGATGTCTCACCCTATTCTTACACCCTGTTCTGCAAGCACCTGCCAAAAGCTTGCAGTCACCTACAGAGACAGACATGCTGAGAAACACCAGGTTAACTGTTGTATTGACAGCCATTTTGTTTTGCCCAGTTAACCTTGGAAAATTACACATGTGAAGCCATCAATTCTTGGTGCTGTACAACAGCCAATGAAAACCCTGTATTTTTCAAGACAAAACTATTCCCTTTTCTCTCAATATCGTTGACTTTGAGTTCCAAAGTTTTACCCAACATACATATACTTATTTCTTGTCTCCAGGTGTTGTCAAAAACCTAGTGAAACTCATCCTCTGTCCCATGTCATGATGATCCACTTGTACTTTCTTCACAAGAATATGATGACACTGAATATTATGAGCCATCAGTAGAGGTGATGGAAACGTGACATCCAAAGAAACTCCAGTGTGCTAATGGCCATCTTCTTCTGGGTTGTTTTTTTTCAGTTGGTAGAACTTTCTTTACAGTAATATGATGATGCTGAATAATATGAGCTGTCAGTTTAAGGTGAGGGAAATGTGACAAACTCCAGTGTGTCAATGGCCATCTTCTTCTTTGCAGTTGCCCGTGGAAAACGACACGTTCGAAGCCGTGGGTTCTTGGTGCTGCGTAGCAGGTACGGTGACGGCGACTCTGAAACTAGACAGGAAGGGTTATACCATGAAAGAAGCCATCCCAGTGTGGGCCGAGATCAAGAATCTTAGCAGTAGGAGGATAGCTTCAACACACGTGTCACTCATACAGGTAAACCCTGCCGAATACTGAACGTTTAGTCTACTGATAATACACACTTTACATATCTACACCAGCAGTTAAGATGAAGACATTATCATGGCATATTGCTGACAATTAATAAAACATGATAAATGTACCTGTGTGTGATATACATGTACAATGTTACCTGTGACTACATTGATAGAGTTCAAATGGCGCCCGATGTGTATTCTCACAACTGGACAACTTGGGTTAAAATCCCAGGATCAACCTGGTCCTGTTATAAATGGTGCTTTAATATTGCTGAAAATGTCTAATATTGCTGAAAATGTTGAAAATGTCTAATATTGCTGAAAATGTCTAAGAAAATGCTCATGCATGGTACAATTTGATTTAACTGTGGATATTATGTCGGCATTTATTATATCTATATTATTATATCTATATTATTATATTTGTATTATTCATACATTTATGACAGTCTGTTCTTTATTTGTCAGGCTTTGGTATTTTTATATGTATTGCAACTTTTCATATTACCTGCAGCTCAACTTCCATGATTGAGATAACTATCTTCCTAGACAAATACCAACACAGTCATTATTCTAAAACTAGTAAAAGTTTCATTTTAGATCCTCAAATTTACCAATAAAATCAAATAAAAGGCAGAGGTTATTTCCATGACATTTAACTTCATATAAGAACATTTCCTAAGTACATGTAGTATAATTATGCCAAGGCATGAAACTAAAATAAATTCTCAATTTTGAGGGGGAAGACACAGTTTATGAAGGGAAATAAAACTTACATTACCAAGGTAATTTAGTATTAAGGAGAGAAAACCTGAAGTTTTATGATTCATGGTTTTTTATAAACCATATTCCCCAGTAGTTGGAGACAGGAGATTTAGTCATCAGGAGTTTATTATCAGTTAATGGTATCAGATGAGTATATTGTTATCAGTTAATGGTATCAGATGAGTTTATATCACATGGCAGGCTTCAATTTTATTAGTACAGCCTCATTCATCATGTTGAACCATGTTTAGTTTGTCTCATTCTGTGTGTTTTTATGTATCAATTAGTATTCAAGATACCATCAGTAGCTGATTGATGAAGAGGTGTCTTCAATTTATCTTGGATGCAGGCATCGTGTCTTCAATTTATCTTGGATGCAGGCATCTGTGTCTTCAATTTATCTTGGATGCAGGCATCATGATGTTCTTACTTCTTATGTAAAATTGTTAATTGAGCGTTAATAAAATGTCAGGTGTTGCAATAAATAGTTCTGTACCACTCAAAATAGGTTGGGGTTTCACAGCATTTTACATAATAATGAAAATTGTGATAATAATAATATAATAATAATAATAATACTTGAATGAATGAATAAATAACAAATAATAATAACTAAATAACTAACCAACCAACCAACCAACCAACCAAACAAACAAATAAATTAAAAATATAAAAACAAATAATAATAAAAGAAAACTTTTTTTTAAATAATATAAATATAAATTTAAAAATAATAAAAGAAATAATGTTTCATTAATTATTAAGGGGTGGTGGTAGCACAGTGGTAGAACAATTGTACTTCGGAGCCAAGGTTCCAGGTTCAAATCCCGCCCTGGGGACCCGGCATGTTTGCGAAAGTTATCTTTCTGACGCGATATTGATAGGATGCGATGTCTGTAGAGTGGCAATGCAGTTATCATCCTTGGTCTTGTCAGTACCAGCTGGTGCTCGCAGGTTTACTGCAACATTTAGTGCTATGGATGTTGTAGGTTTCTTCCTGCACTAAACTGACATGTCGTGATATAAGTGAAAGAATCTTGAAAGCGACTCTAAACTCCAATTTTATAAAAAGAAAATTTAAAAAAGTATTTAAGCAATATAACAATGATCTATTTGTGATGGGAGGAAAACTTACAGCAACTGTGTATTAGGCTGAAGCTGATATGATAGTGTATAGAAACAGTATCCCAATATAATATCATGCAAACTGGTCTTCACTGTGGAGAAGATACCAGACACCCCTTGATGGGATTCAAACCCACACCGTAGAGTTTGCTGTAACACACTGTACTGTGCTATGTATTCTGGGTGTTCTCCAAGCTGACTGATTCTTGTATAAATAATGAAAATAGTAAATTTTCGGGGAAAAATGTATCCAGGTGGACACATGTTGATGTATTGGTGCGTGAAGTGGAGGGACTCACTGATCTGGGAGTCCAAGTGTGACAGACCCAGGCACGAAATTGACCTTTGTTTTTCCACAGAGCATTATCTTCCATAGTAATTATCACATTGCTTGTACGCTTTGTGCACTCACACATTAAACTCTCTACAGACTGGGATTAAATCTGATTATGTTTTTCGTTTATTTTAGAGACTGTCAAACCATTGTCACATTTATATACCGAGCTTGAAAAGAACTGTAACTGTGGAAGACTGGTGTGCAACTTAATTTGATTTGTTGATGTTGCAAAAAATAACCTATTAAAATAAAATGAATTAAAAGCTATATGTCTTCATTTAAACAATATTTAAAATCTAAATTTCAAATAATCATTCCTCCAGATATATTATTTGAAATTAAGATTTACTTTGATTATTCTAATAAACATTCAGACATTATATGTATTACGTTATGACTTTGTGTCTGCTAAAACTGACAACATTGTTAATTAAGGAAAAACAAAACTGTAACACCATCATATCACATTGTGTATTTGACAAGATAGCCATACACTGATTCTATTCCTGGTAGTTAAAGTCAGTCAGATGTACAAACTATTATTTCTAAATGGTTTTAACTGTTTAACGAGTTCCCAGGGTTTTGGACTACAGGTACTACATGTTTGAAGCAAACCGTGACGACATGCAAATGTCTTAGACACGTGTCGACACCCATAACCGATTGGTCGATTCGCTCCCGATACATCGCTCACTGACCCAGCCAAGTAGATTCAATGGATGCCTGCTTGCTAATGAACAATGCTTCCTTAAAACTAATTTCCTTACAACTAGTTCCAGTTGTTCTGTAGATATATATGTTACAGTGATGTGCCATTCCTCAACTCTTATGTTGCCAGTGCAGTGCCAAAGATTCTGAACATAGCTTTAAAGAACCATCAGTATTTCAGTGTGTGAAGACGTAGTATGTACTTAGTAAATGTAGACGGCTTTCCTTATTTCTTGGCAGCTGTTGGAAGTATTGGGAAATTGTATATACAGGTTGTTGATATGAGTGCCAACACTGATCAAGTCAAACATGATATTGTTTAAAAGTAGGATTGTATGCTACATATTTATGGAGTTAAAATTGTTAAAAATAATTAATTAACAGAATTATATAGCACTACATAAAATGCTGTATATTATTATTATTATTATTATTATTATTATTATTATTATAAATATTATGTAATACTAGTATTATTAAAATCTTGCATTGATTAATTTTTTTGGTGGATATTTCTTTTAATTGGGGTTTAGAGCTGCTTTCAAGATAATTTCACTTGGAGTTATATAGTTAATTAAATCAAGCTGAAAGTGAATAATAATTGTTTGATCATGATAGCATACGTTTCTTCTTAAACTAAATCGTTACATAGAAGTGTTCACAAAGTTTATCATTAACAAAATTGAAGATGGTATTATAATATATAATCAGTTCAGACCATCACCTCAAATGTCAATGAGCTACTAATGTCCAAGACATAACACTACAGATATGCAGCAAGTATCATAAAATTTTACTTTAATTTCTGGGAACTCTTCCATCTGCACGTGACAACATTAATGCGACAACAGTCATTTTGTTTCTAGTACTCTCCTCGCCCTTGAAGTTATAACAGCATTATTTATATTTCTAATCAAAATTACTATGGATTGAGTGAATTGACATTCAAATAGTTTCCCAGATCAGGAAAGACCAGACATTTACAAAAAAATAGATTGCAAAAGTTGGACCAGAATTACAAAACTTACAATTTAAAGTCTTTAACCTAATGCAATTGCAGTGCAGCGGAACTCATCATAATTCCAGTTTTACAGAATTCATCAGTTTCTACTCAAAAACTAATAGTGTAGTATGCAATCAAAGACGGCATAATTGCTGGTTGGCTGGTTTCTGTAGGAACACGATACCAGGTCAGTTATGATGATAGTCTCAATATTTATACAAATCATATAAATCTCCACACAATTGCAAGGCAATGAGGCAGAAAATCTTCCAACCACGGCTTTCTGATTACTTTATCATAAACAAGACACGTATGAAATCCACCTTCAAAAGAGGCCCTAATTAAGTTATTAAGATGGACCGTTAGATGGCTCAACATTTAAGTTTTATCCTCAGGAGGGTGAACAAATGAATTGGTTTTTCTGATTCTCCCAAAACTACTGATGTGTGCTTTATGCAATGAAGGGGATTGTATGTCATTTGTTGATTTTTGATAGAAAGATTATGATTGATGAGTACAGAGTAGGATCGTAAAGGCATTATGGTTAAATATGCATGACCATTGCAACCAATATCAGAACTGAAACATTAACAGAAATAATCCAAACTCGATGGTCTCGAAAGTAATGATATATAATAGTTTATGGAACACAAATTCTGAGATGGTTTGAAAAATAAGTGCTCCAAATTCAGCTGGTTTTCCATAATAAAGCTTGTTAAGTCAATCATTAACTTGATTAATTAGTGCAAACGTTATCTTTGACCTCACTTCTGTCCAATTTAGGATCCATTATGTCTTAAGTTCACTAAAGGGATCAAGCTCTATATGATAATGTAAGGAGAGTTGGAAAAAATAACTTAATAGTCAAACGGTTATTCGACTTCAGAAGTCTTTATCGATTCTGTGATCTGAGAAAGAGACCCTCAGTGATAGTGTTTACAGAACATGTTCTGGTAACAGAACCATCGCTGAACATCCAATAGTAGATGTGGACACGCATCTTAAATTCCTATTTTTATCCATATTTCAGAACGTCGCCTATGTATTTACATTGTGGGATGTTTTTCAGGTACTAGTTGCTGTTGATTGGACATGCATCTTAAATAGTTCTTAGATTTGATTTGCTTTGCAGAATATAACCAACTACACATATTGAGGGAGGTTTTCTGTCCATGTTGGTGATTGGACGTGCATCTAAGTTCTTATTAAAAAAGTTGTCAAATGTCCCCCGTTACTCATATCAAGGGAGGTTTTCCGATTCCACTTTGCTGATGATTGAACACGTATTTTTAAGTTGTAATATTTTCTTTTTCACATTTCAGACTATCACTTATTACTCATATCGAGGGAGTTATGGTAGTCCACATGGACCTCTCTGATTACACTTTGCTGGTGATTGAGCATGCATTTTAAAGTTTTTATTTTTATATTTCAGAACATCACCTATTACTCGTATCGAGGGAGGTTTTCTGAGTCCACGTTGCTGGTAACGGTACACAAGGGCAGCATATCGCCTCGCGGCAAACAGACGTGGCAAAGAGAGCTACTGAGCATTCCTACTGTACCTCCGTCACACCTCCGGGGATGCAAGATCATCGACGTACAATACAGCATCGAAGTAAGTTACCTTGATAAACGACGAGCAAACACGGCAAAGATAATGTTTTACTTCAAATGCTGGTGTGTGTTCAAAAATGAATTCATGCACTGAGATTACAATACCTTTTGAGTACAATTTCACAAATCCCATATAAAATTTGAACTTGAGCATGACATCGTACTCAAAATGGTTCGTAATCTCAGGGCCAGGAATATGCTCAGTAAACCTCATTCAAGTAACGTCATACAGCCCCTGAATCAGGTACGTATGTGTAATAACATTGGTTCTTACAGCCTACCATAGCGAAGATAACACTTATGTGCATTAATGGTCAATTTCCTTCTACTCCTCAGTTATGTATCAATCCGGCCGGCCTCGCCAGGAAGGTCAAGCTTCCTGTAGACATCGTCATTGGCACAGTACCACTGCAAGACGCGCAGCATCGAGTCACGTGTCACCCCCTCCTGTCACCCGTAGACAACAGCTTCCCATTCCCCTTCTTCTGTGACAGTTCATCTGACCACCTGTGTCTAACAGACATGTCCTTCCATAGCATGTTGCCCACAGCACCACCGTGGGAGGAGGACGACGATATTCCTTGACAGGACGCAAACACTAGGTAGAGTTACAGGTTATTTTTAATTCTTCAATTTAAAAGAACAAATTTTGTATATCATTTCATTGTTTTGTTTCGTTTTGTGTTTTTTTATGTATTTTTTTTAAAGTTTTAAGTTTTAAGTTTTAAGTTTTAAGTTTTAAGTTTTAAGTTTTTTAGTTTTCTAGTTTTAATTTAATTTTAATTTATTAATTATATATTTTTGATTTTATTTTGTTTTGAGAGAGAGAGAGAGGTATGCCTGGATGAATGTTGGAGAGGGAGACTGAGGGATATTGTTAGTCCTAGCCCATTTCAAGACGGATGAATTTTGTTTAAATTAAATAAAAATTATTATTTCTTATTCCATTATTTCTTATTTTTGTGGGATATGCCTACAAAAGAGTAAAATTAAATAAATAATTAAATTAAATCTAAAAATTGCCTCCAATGGCTTTGTAGACAGACACAGAAGAATTATCACCAAAGGGCTCAGTGCAAATTTCATGTTTCAGTAATTGGATCAGTAAATCTGGCATTGGTGTCTACCATTTGAACTCCACCATTTGAAATCATGACGCAGCCTTTAGTGTTATTCCTCATTATGCTATGTTGAGAGCACAAGTCTTGATAGCTCATTGACAGACAAAACAAAATTATCATCCTGGAACTTAATGCAAATTTGATTTACTTGTATTTGTGTGAAGTAAATCTGGTACTGGTGTCCAACATGGAACATATCTCTTCATTAACCTCAGGCACTGTCCAATACATCTTCTCACAAAATTGCAAATTTTAACACACCATAAATTATCTTCACTTACATTCTTGACATTGAACTTTTCTGTCACAAAATGGCAAATTATGGTATACGTTAATTGAAATCGGTCACATTCTTGACATTGAAAACTTCCAGAAGAAACCATCTCATCTTGGGGCGAATAATTTTATGCATTAGGAATCTCAGCTGCTGTAATTTTGTATCTGTTATTAAAGTATTAAAAAATCATTTTCATTCTTTAAAGCTATTGGTGAATCTTGCCTACAACATCCTATTATAAAACCTTTACAAGTCTTAAGAAAGATTGATGGACACCTGATGAGAAAAGAATTCAAATTCATTAAGCAAACCTGTTCAGGGATTCAATACTATTGGAAGGTGTCTTGATCCGGTAAGAAAAATTGGTTTGCAGAGCACTATTAAATTCTAATAAATTTACTACCCATCCCCAGTAGACTTGTATCAAAATGTCGTAAATATCTGGAAAATGTGGCATTGTTTTAATGGAAAATTTCCCATGGGGTTTATTGATCTCAATGTTAATCAAGATTGAGAAAACTTTAGGAGGTTTCCCATTTCCACCCTGTCAGTGATAAATATGAAAGTGTCTATCTTGAAATAAGGTTTGTGGACCCGTCAACTATAGTATCTCACCATATAACTCACCAACTATATAGCATCTCACCAAATCTCACTCAGAATAAGCCAAGACTTTCGTTCTGTTTTCATAAATGATTTGTATCAATACAACATTGCAAAAGATATATACTAAAGAGTTTTATTAAACTTTTAAGCAAGTTCGTAATTCATTCATCAAATTGGTATACATGCATAGTAGGCTTGTAATTGATTCATTAAATTGGTATACATATATAGTAGGTTCATAATTCATTCATCGAATTGGTGTGTTTTTCCCCGATGTGTGATGCAAAGTAAAAACTTTGAGGTTTTTGCTGTTGAAACACATAAGTTGAATAGGTGATCTCAGGAATTGAGAAGGGAGTACAGGAATGAACATTTTTAGCTTAATGTACAAATCAATTCCAACATAATTAGTTGTTTCCAAATAGTGAGAGAATTTCATACCGAACAAATCTATAGATGCGTACTGGTGCCGTGGTATATATGATACAACACTAAAGGCATTAGTCCAGAAGAAACATGTAGCTACCGTAGATACAGATTGACTGTAGCAATGCTACCATAGCTAATGCTGTGCAGTCTCTAATCAAAATGTTGTCAGCGGAGACTGATGTACTATGTATGTACTCTGTCTGATAAGACTTCATCTCCTGAGAGACATTCTGAGACTCTTCAATAAGTGGCATGCTAAGCGAGTTGTGAACAGTGCCAGATCACTCATTTATGAATCAGATGCTCTTCTGACATATTCAAGCAGAAGACGACAATGAAATGTCCACCATTTAATAACAGTCCTAAATAATTTTTAAATTGTGATTTAAAAAAAAGAAAGTTTGTTACAGTTTTTGTGCAAGTGATTTGGGCTTTAATTCTCTTTTCTAAGGTACTTCGGTATGTTTTAAGAACCTACCACAATTTTGTGTTGTAGCAATACCCACTGGGCACCTGTGTTACATACGAACCAGTGGAGCCAGGTTCAATTCCCATCCCAGGAGCCCTGCATCAATGTTCGTGAAAGTTACCTTTCTGAGTGATCACGATAGGATGCACTGACTGTAGCATGGCAATTCCAGCTGGTGATCACAGGTTTACTGCAAAATTCAGTGCTATGGATATTTCAGGTTTCCTCTTGCCCTAAACTGAGAAGCTGTGATATAAGTAAAAGCATCTTGAAAGTGGCTCTAAACCTCAATTTAATACAAAATACAAAATAAATTAAAAATTAAAAACAAAACATTAAAAACCTATACAGACATTGTATCTCATCCCATCACAGACAAGATTTGAACTCAGAATCTTCAGTTTAGCATTCCAATACACTTAACACATTGCCAACCCACACACAGTTTGTTTGTTGACGAACATGCAATCTGACATTGATGAATCCATTACATGGTTGATCAGTAGACAGTTTTCTATCAACTGACACCAAGTTATATATAAATACACTGTACCTGTGTGTTTAAAGATGCATCTTTCTGAAGTTCCCAGTATTAAATATTTTAAGAATCTGCTGTCGATGCAAAATTACAGCATATCAGTGTCACAGGAATCCACTCAGCATCAAAAACTAATAAAAATATTTAGTTTACAATTGATCTCATTTCATTTTGGAAGCTTGAGGTAAGAGAGAAATAAATTGTTCCATGCTGATTCTAAATTGGGATAAGAGTATCGTTTGATCAATAAACCCAATGAATCACATCTTACCCATGTGTCTTTCATTCACAACAAATCTTCACAAGAAAGTTTTCTCAGACATGCGAGGGCAGATTAACCAAATGAAGGAATTTAAACATGAAAATGCTATATACATTTCAACTTCGTAATTTTCGTCTTTACACGTGTTTACTCTCTGGAAATAGCTAGAGGTGGTGTCTTGTCTCTTCATCCGATTCCCGTTCTGTATATCACACCAAATACCCCCAGAGCCGAAGTCTACGTATTGCCATGCCAAGATAAACTGCAATTTCACATAAACTGTACACAAGCTTTCCATGTAGAGGTTATCTTGTATACAATCAAGACATTCAGTATTTTACTAGAATCTGTGCTGTGTTCATTTACCTTAAAGTTAGACTCTGTAAGACATTCAGTATTTTAATAGAATCTCTGCCATGTTCATTTACCTTAAAGTTAAAGACATTCAGTATTATAATAGAATCTGTGCTGTGTTAATTTACCCTAAAGTTGGCATCTGTGACTTTTCATCTAGCAGGATTTTCAGTTATTTCTTATGTAGCAGGATTTGCAAAGTATTACATTCCCGTGAATATATATAGCATTTATACAGTGCATAATTTACAATACATGTACTTTCAAAAATACCTGTTTGATATGTTATTTATTCAGCCCAAATGAATCACTTAAATGTATTCTAAATAGCTGTGAATATATATAGTATTTATAGCATATAGTGCATGTATATAGTGAATCATTCGTTTAAAAAAAATATATATATATATTATTTTTTTGAGTTTTAAGTCGCTTTCAAGATTCTTTCACTTATACCACGACTTGTCAGTTTAGGGCAGGAGGAAACCTGCAACATCCGTAGTGCTGAATGTTGCAGTAAACCTGCGAGCACC
>JAUTBT010000285.1:0-11345 GCA_032361225.1 Lepetodrilus schrolli | reverse complement strand
AGAACAATACAGAGATGTCAAAGAACAATACAGAGATGTCAATGAACAATACAGAGATGTCAATGAACAATACAGATGCCACAGAACAATACAGAGATGTCAAAGAACAATACAGAGATGTCAATGAACAATACAGAGATGTCAATGAACAATACAGATACCACAGAACAATACAGAGATGTCAAAGAACAATACAGAGATGTCAAAGAACAATACAGAGATGTCAAAGAACAATACAGATGCCACAGAACAATACAGAGATGTCACAGAACAATGTAGAAATGCCACAGAAGAATACAGAGATGCCACAGAAGATGGATAGTGACGACTCACTTGTGAATGTACACACGCGTCATGCCAAGTGACCTTGCTATCGCACATGCGTGTTGTCCTCCAGCACCACCAAAACAGGCCAGTAAATGACATGATGTATCATGACCTTTGGCCTTTGGATTAAGAAAAGCACACTAAGTTTAGTACAGTAGTTAGTACATGCATATTGAAACAACAAATGATCCCTTCAATTACTCTATTACTGGTAAGTGTTAATAATTCCAGTTTGTCAACCAAGTGTCACATAGGCATTAGAGTAAATCAACATTGGACCAATCAGTGGTCTTCACAATGTTCTCCACTGTTAATTTAACTTTCAAGTCATTATCCGAAAGTAGGGTATCAATATCTAAGAGTAGGACATTATTGAGGCCGACGTTTAAATACTGATACCAGACTTATTAGGATTATGTGTGTAAAGAAAAGTCAATGGATATTTGAAATACATATGTCCTGTGAAAAAATACAAACAAATTCAGTGGTGCACAGCTCTATTTCTGCTAGTGGTATGAAATATCAAGTATACATTTTACATAGCTCTTCATGTACACTCCCTACCACTTGCACAGCTGCTAACCAAACCAATTTTTTTTTCAAAAGCCCAGGGTGTCCTAAGAACAAATTCATTTGTTACAGAAACAAATTAGGGATGAAATACCCATTTGGCACCCTTATTGAGGGTTTTTTTCAAATATCAATTTCATGCTCTGAAGCTATTTCAGGATGAACATGTATTCACTCACCATAGTTTGGCATAAAATGCATCAACACTCTTATTTGATAAGATTATCTTGGTAAATACTTTATGGAATGACAAACAAATAAAACTTCAATTTTGTATTTTGTACTACCTATAGTTATTTGATTCCCTAATTTACATATTTTTAAGTGTTAAATTTGACCCAGACAGTCGAAAATAAAAATAAGGCACCACATATCTCTCTAAAAGTTTACCTCTGTAAGAGCTCGGATTGGTCGACACATAGCTTCATTAGCAACTTGGATAAAGCCCATAGCTACTTCCTCCACTGTCATTGAATCCTTCTTTGTTGCATCTGATTGAGGTGTCAGGAATTCATTTATCTGCAAACATACAATTTTTTTAATATTACACCGTTTATCGGGAAATGTCCGTATTGCAGAATTTTTGTAGTTCAAGACCAAGAGCTTTTGAGGATTGTAGTTTTCAAGGATGTTTGGCTTAAAACCCCCAAACTGTAAGATTATAACAATAGATTGACGGGACTACAAGGACGAATTTGTTTCCTTTTGCTGAAGAAAGCATCTACCTCCTGCGTGATCTTTGAGAATGCCTGGACGGTGGCCAGTTTGTCCAGTGGTTGGTCCTCAGACTCTCCGAAGATGCTGGGGAAACATTCAGGGATAATCCGTCCCAGACACAAGTTGGCATCTGTGATGGTCAGCGGCCCCCCTGGTGAAAACAAGCAGATTTCATAGTAACAAAACTAAGTACTGGGTAACGCATCAATTTGCCTGATAAATACCACTCATGCTAGGGTGTAGTAGGTCTGTGTGATATAAATATTTATCATCTAATGGAAAGTTGAATATGCACATTACTTACACTGTTTTTGCCAGGTATTTTTCTAAAAATATTTCAAATTTTTCCATATATTATGTGAAACATGTAAAATAACATAGTATTTATTAAAATTTACCAAATTACCGTCAAATATCCTGTAATGAGAATACAATTCAAGTAAGTTTATGAGAACAAGCAGTTGTACAGATATTTCGTGTATCATGCTACTTTGCCTGACTAATAACTATGCAAAATAAGGGAGCTCTGACCGTGTGTGACGTCATGACATCTGACGTCACATCTGACGTCATACTACTATCTATAGATGCTACTACCGGTAATGGAAATGGTAAACAAAATTACATTTACCATCGGAAACTGGATGTGCTAATCGATTGCATTTAATATATGTTTACAATTTGTAATAAGAATTATTCTTAAAGTTGTTACTTTTCCTTTGGTGTATTTATCAATGTATGAAGCGGTTTACAATTTACTGACCCGCATGTATTCCTACGCATAACTTAATAAAATGTCAATTCACACATTGATAAAGAGATTATTAACCTCATGTCTTTAGATATCGTCTATATCCTGCACTTCCGGATAATCTCTATGTATTAGGTCTAATGATAATTTTTAAATTCTTTATTACTTTATTCATTATAATAATACTTTAAATTCCCCCCTCCCCATCCTCCGGTGTTAGCTAATCACAAATAGGTTGTCGATCGGGTGTTGATATGTCATTGATACAGTATAACAATATCCAGTTTCTTATTTTGACGAGTAGGCCTACATAGCTCGTGTCCAAATAATCAACAATAGAAATGATAATTCTTTCAGGATGTTCAACGTAAAAATAGTCGCCTAACAGTCGAATACGTTTTTGTTTTGAGATACAAGTATATTTACGCTGTAAACAAACAATTGTCTATTTCGACAATTGAAAAAAGAATCGGCAATTAAAGTTCATTGGGCCATGAACAATAATGACATTCATGGGAGGACAAGACTATGATATTGTCACACTGATACTGTACTACCTTTGTGGTAGCAAACTGGACCTGGATTGGCACCAGCTGACTCCGGCCCCACAACAAACATCCCGGACCGGAAGAATAACATAGACCCACCTCCTGCAGCTACCGTGTTGATGTCCAGCTGGAAACACCAAAGCTATCATTACTGACCTGTATGGCATAACCTCAATACTGCACCACATTGTGTCACAGGCAAACCCTGACTAGTTCTGTTATATAAATAATTATCCAACACATTGTTCAAGATAACTCATGATATAAATATCATATCTTGCAGAGTAGTGAATAACTCCTAGAACAATTTTCATTGGCTGGTTACATGGCTTGCATCACAATTTTCCCACGCCTGTCATCGTGATAGACAGTTTCATTGGTTAGTATGGTCGGGGGGATGTATTCACTCCCCATTTGACTTCCACATGAGAATATGTTTTGAGTTTTATGAATTTCCGTTCAAAAGTTGTTGGATAAAGAAATTAACACACTTGCTAGTGTGTCGTATTGATTTTACGACACTTGTGATTCCAAAGTTACTGACTAGCTCGTGTATTTCTCCAGCTGAGAAATTTACTTCCCTCTCGCTCCTTGCTTAAGCAGGACACACAGGATATTATTAGATCACGTGAAACAATCAGATCAAACAGATTGACATGGAAGCAAGCTAAATAGTAATGTAGTGATTTATTATGTGGGAGGTGGGAGCTGAGGTGCAGAAGGAAAAGCAAATACAGTAATCAAGGGGAAACAATTCTTGGTGCCTCATTTTCTCTTTGTCGGGGATCTATATTGAGATTTTATGATAGCTTCCTCCATTTTCAACGTGTTCTGTTCTCAACGAAGTGTTATGTTACATATAATACCTGATCAACATCATACTTGTACAGCCTGTACATTAAAACTCTGTTTAATTTCTTAAAACATTTGTTAGACAAGAATGGTCTTGCTTAAAAATTAATAATAATTGCTATTATGTTCACTTTCCACGCTACACAGAACCTTTCGTTGGAAATCAACTTTTGTTATATTAATGCCTTCACTAAATGGACATCAGGAAAAAACTTAAAACTGAGTTTGTAAATTGACTGAGTTTTTCGCCCTGAAATGTATTTTTCAATTAACAATTAGATTTGTTGTATTTTTTTATTTTTAATTTTTATTTTTTGTTGTTGATTTATTTTTAGAAATGCAAATTGAGTTTTCTCAATTTTTTGTTTTTCATAGAAAGTTGCTACAGATCTTTAAAAAGAAAAAAATCAAGTTATTTACCATATTCAGCAACCACATATGATAGACAATAATCTTCTAACCTAACCTAACAATAACAAATATCTCCAAGAACTAGTGGGGATTTAGAATTTCTTAGACTTTTACTAATGTTGTCATATTAAGACTAGAACACAGTAATGATCCAGGCCCCCCATTTCACGATGGCCTCCTAACTATTTAGGAGCTGCTAAACCAGTCCTAAAGGTTATCACCTGTAATGAGTCTCATTCTTAAATCGGCATCTAAGGAAGAGATAAACTGAGTCATAAAGCTGGGAGCTCCTAAATTTAGGATGTCGTTGTGAAGGGGGCCCAGGTCTTTGCTATATTGGCATGTCATTTCATTGTACACATTCCTTCACATCGATCGGCATGTATGGGTCAGTGTTTTATTAACAAAATGTTGAGTAACAAGATAGTTTCCATGAAGATGTTGTAGCTGGTGCTTGCAGGTTTACTGCAACATTCAGCACTACTGATGTTGCAGGTTTCCTCTTGCCCTAAACTGACAAACCGTGATTTACATGAAAGAATCTTGAAACCTGAATTCAAAACAAACAACAACAAAAAAACACACAAAAATAAATATGTTTTGATCTGAGATAATACTAGTGCGAATGCCTTTCTTTTTAGATTCCGTTAATTAATTGATGTTTTTTCTCCGTATTTTATCCTAATGGTTCAAAGTCATTATAATGAGCCATCCAAAATATTTAGAAATTAATTCACTTCATCGTATTTCTTCAATGCCAGAGAGTGTCTAATTTGTTTTTGCACTTTGTGTCCTCTTCCAAAACATTTCCTTGATTAATCCTTGGCTCACTTGAAGAATCCATTTTTCACCGAAACTGTCGACGCCTCCCATCACGCTGAGTGTTAAAGACTGATGTCAACGACTTCTTTAATACCCCAGTAATCCCTCCTAGGTAATGAAGTTGTTCCAGAAGTAGGCCACCGTAATCTAGGTCCAGGAATAGCCGAGTCTGCTGTAGGTTTGTGTATTCAGGCGGAGTATCCACATAGTATCCACGGAGTAGCCATACAGAGTATCCACACAGAGTATCTACATAGTATCCACATGGAATATCCACACAGAGTATCCACACAGAGTATCCACACAGAATATCCACAGGATGGTATGGAGTATATTAGGGAAGGGTTTTAATCAGATCTTACTTTAGCTGTGACTGGCAGACATACACACAAGGCACAAACACCTGTAGGTAAATGTCCGTTCAGTTTCCTAGATCTAGATCATCTTCTTTGATTGAATCGGTAGCTTATCGGGCTGGCCGTCGTTTGAAGAAATTTGCGAGGGACTGCAAGGGTGCTGCTATTGTTGTCGTCTACGAGGAAGTGGACACGTGCTGTAACCATGGTAACTGATAACTAAGCTTGATGTGAAATACGAGTGAAATATAGTGTGATTGCATTTTCACTTGCGGAATCATGAACAAGAATTTTGAACTGCTCTAAAATTACATCATGGATCGGGCTTAAAGATTAACACCAAAATTGTTTCAAACATCATTTACTCGGAAATCTAAATAAATATAGTTTATTGTCAGTTATATTGGCAATTGAAACTGAGTTTCACAATATATTAGATGTAGCTAATTTATGCTATTGACATTACTAATTGTTTGAAGCATACATAAAATCTTCAGTTTGTACACTGCATATAGATTTCCAAAGATTTTATCATGTGATGTATAGAGAGCCCTTGTTTCATTTATTTATATTTTTTTTGGTATCAGACAAACATACCTCTTGTTACCAGAAATGAATATACGAGTGAATAGAGTTCACTACGTATTATTTTTGTAGTTTCGTATGTATATAAAGCACATATTTCCGTTCTATGTATACTAATAATATCCACTGGCTCACCCCCAAAAGAGATCTGTATAACTGGCTCATCCTCATCAGTTCTATGTTTAGAGTAGCTATATATGATTCTGTGTATATTTGTTTTGAAGCAACAGAAATATTTATCATCTATGAAAATATAACAGTTATTGTGCTAGAAAATGTCCATAAACTTTCATGTGCACATTTTCAATATGGAGTCGTATCCAGCTTGTAATTAACAGTTCAGAATTCTTCAATCAATTTATTTGGACCACAAAGAGCTGTGAAAGTATCATGTATAATAGTTTTAGAAAAGCAGCCTGGCGATGAGGTGACAAAATGTTTTTGAGTACGATTTTATCACTACTCAAATTGTGTATGTTGATTTGTGAACAAAACTTTGTGAGTTGAGCATGAAATCGTACTCAAATTTTTTTCGTAACCTCAGAGCCAGACTTTATTTTAGATTTTAAATACTTGCAGCTTCACGCAAATAAACTTTCACAGTAATTGGTTTAGAAAAACATCCATAAACATACAGATAGAAATTATCAAAATGGATCCATAGCCAATTTGTAATTAAAAGTTCAAATTGTTTTAATCAATGTAGTTGAACCTCAAATAGTTGAGAAAGTTACACGCATAATATCCTAGTTTTAGAAAAGAGTTAGATTTGGCTTTAGGGACGTGCAGTTTCATGCGGACCAAGATATCTTGTAGCTGCAGCAGACTCTGGGATGGACAGCGCTATCTTTGTTGTTGTTGTTATCAGTCAGTCTACCAGTGGCAACACCAGCCCTGTCAACAACCTTGGGTGGGGTGTATCTGTGGTAGAGCGGGCAGTGGTAGTGTGGTAGAGCATCATGAATTAATGATTTATGTCACAGCAGGAATATTTCACCCATATGTGACAACTATTATGTTGTATTACAATATAGTTAATGATTTGATGTGCAAGAAAATAAAACAAGCATGAAAAAGCATGCCAAAACGTCTAGAGTAACATATAAATGGAGACTTAGAACATTGACAAAAGGAGTATGACTTCAAAAACAAAGGTATAGGTTCAAATTTCATCCAGGGGGCCAGGTGTGTTCTACACCCTTTCTGCGATGTAGATAAGAGTATTGCACATATTGATTGTGATATGTGTCTGTAGATTATTTAATTTGTCAAAATAGAGATGTTACATTTAATTTGTAAAAATAGAGACGTTACATTTAATTTGTAAAAATAGAGACGTTACAGGTTTCCTTCCCAGCAAAAAACATGTCACTGTAAATAATTGAAATTGATTCTATTTCCAAATAAACTGCTCAAGAGCAATCAGGTTATACGATATCTTCAGGGTATCTTCAGGGTTCTTTGGAATCGGCATATATACCATTAATATGTTGACAACATATGGTTATAATGAGAGCTGTGCTTTTTTGTTATTCAGGTTTACGTCTCTCGTTTGAAGTTATTGTGCTACTTTGTGTTGTGAGTCATAAAAAAATATACCACCTCCATTGAAAATGTAAAAGAAATATTATATGCTTTATTTTCATGCTAACAATGGAATTCACAGAAGTAGTTCAACAAATATTTGCACATTCTGTTTAGGTTTCTAATAGCTTTACGTCGATAGAAATCTCAAATTTAAAGCGTGTTCCTTTTGAGGCATTGTTAATATATGGTGGCATGTACATTACAGGTACAACCCAGGTGAGATTGTCTATTGTTGTCAGCCCGTCTTGCACCGTTACCTGTACATTTTTATGCGAGTGTGATCTTACGATAGCATGATTAAGATGTGCATGAGTAAGGAGAGGTATGCCGTCTACAAATACCAAGAGTTCTCTGTATATGGAGTTGCGGTACAAGTTTACCGACACCAGTTGTGGACACTGTTCTACTACGGTCTATTGTGCTGCCTTGTGTGATGCATTAATATGAAAATATTTAATTTGAACATTTTGACCAATTTATCCTACTATTCATCTTTTTATGTTCTGTCTTATTAAATTAGGAGTCATGAGAAGCATGTACTATATATATGTGATGTCAGGTAGATGACATCACAAATAATTCTTGCTCTGTTAATGTCGAGAATAAGCATGAATGTTAATAACATTTTCTTTAAATGTTTTCACTTGGTAGTGCTTAACAGTCACATATTTGATAAAACTACAATTAATCCATGGATGTAGGTATTTTTTAATCATTTATTCACGGAAAATGGAAATTTATTTTTAATGCCTTCCTTTGTGATAATGAACCATTATCTATAGATATCCTTGTTTGTGATTCACAAAATCATTGTAAAAGCTCCATGGGAGTTTCGTTACGAGCTCGTAATCAATGACATCACAGTCGTTTCGGGTGCAATAGCAGTAAGTGGTCAATGGTCTACGATAACTGAAGCGTAGTGTATTCCAGGCAGGCTATGTAATCCAATATTAAGACAAAGTTGGTTGTCATTACTTCTACATTCCCACCCACTTGAAAAACTGATTATATTGATTGCGAACGACCAGTGACAAAAGCTCTATTTTTAGTCAAGTTTTATTTAAAGATTTTTACAAGGTTGTGATTATGGATTCTCGAAATCTCAGCTTTTTGAATGAAGACCGGGTTTATAATCTTCAACAATTTACAAGTTTGTTTTAAATATAGAGAGGAATACATGTAGTCATGCATTTCAAATTAATAGTTTGTTAAGGTATGATGCAGTTGTTGGATTTATTTATTTATTTATTTATTTAATATAAATTTTATTAAATACGCTTCGGATATTAGATAGATGGGCCTATAATGTGATCAATTTCCGGTACACATTTTTCCTTTCTGATTCCAAGTCAGAACTAGATGTCCGTGCACTTTAATACTCATAATTAATTCCCTACGATAATTAGTGTAGTATGATGTGTGTTTGACATTACCATCATGTTGTTCTGGTTTCTATTACATTTCATGGCTGCCAACACCGTACCTTCCTTTTATTATGAAATTCAGATTGAATTAGTATCGCTATGTCCTGTTCTCAACAGGGCAATCTGTTCCAATAATGTAGACTGGAGTAACACCTTTATTCATTACAAGCCGAGGTGTGATTCAATAACGTAATGCGCTTTGCAGCATAATATGACACCCCAGATTGAACGTCCATGATCCTGTGCATAAAGTATGTCACTGCAGTTAGGTGTCCGAGCCCATAAATAACAAACGCAAGTGGAGCAATCAGGAGAAACATTCGTAAGTAGGCCACCTGCATTGTAGGCCTGGATTAACCGTTTGATTCCCCAATATGATCCTGCGTGGCAGCTTTTTCAATCAACTTGGATTCCGCCGGCCAGATATGTGTCGTCATGGACGCCTGTCTTCACGGAGGCCAGTGCTGAAAGGTCCCCTGAAAAAACAACAGCGAGGAGCTTTGTTGACATTTGCGCATGAATATTCATGAAGTTGCCATGGCTCTCTGTGCTCTGATTGGCTGCCTGCCATGCGTGAAATTGATCAGCTGAGACTGCCGGCTGTGTTCACAGGCCGGAGGAAGATGCACGCAACCTGGGCACTGCCAGTGGAGAGATAGAGGAGAGAGAGAGAGAGGGATATAGTAGCATGGTGGAGCTGTGGCTAACACTAAGACACCTCGCAGCTGTGGTTCCGGTCAGTGTGCTCGGTGTGTAGGCAGTCCAGCCAGTGTGTACACGGCCCATGTGCTCGTGTGTAGGCAGTCCAACCAGTGTGTACATGGCCCATGTGCACCAGTAGATCAGTCATAGTCAGTGTTGTTGTAAATGGACAGCGTTGTTACCGGTGGACTGCAGTTGCTGGCGTCGTGCTGCAGAGACGACTGCGGTGTTTACAATCTTCTCCATGTCCGAACAGATGTGCAAGGTACGAAAGGAGAACCTGGCCATCTCAATGTGTGCTGCAATTGCCCTGGTAAAGACTATGGAGGAATCAGCTGATCTGCACGAACAGTTTCCCTCGTTCCATTCGCCAGACGGGAAGTTTCCGGACAGCTTTTTAATGGCAGCGGCTACCTACCTCAAGTCCCATGGGTAAGGGGGAGTGGATATTGACTGGCTTCTACACAGTTGCACACCTTCCTCTGTAGTAGACGTTCAATGACAGTACCTTTTTTTTTTTTATCTAGAAATTGTGCATATATATATATAAACAGATCAAGGTTTTCGCTCCACTCACCCTTAGTTGTTTCCACTGGCCATTTCATTTTCCTTTGATGACTTTCTATGTATACAGTCCGTGAAATATCCGTCATACATGTCTTTGACTATCTTCATTAGATTTGCATTCCTTAATAACGTGAACATTGTGGCAACAACCTGTCCCGTAAGCTAGCAATAAATACAGTAAACAAGCATACACGTTTAATACGAGCATTTACGTTTTAAAGTCATACTCGCACATAGCAGATAGTTAATACAAATCTAGAATATATTTAGCTAAATGGTATAATGTATTTAATACAAATCTTTCATAATAATATTTTAAGATATCGTAACCATCTGAAGTCTCTTTATTCCTTACAACCTATTATTATCATAATGTAACACTAGGCTATTAAGTGTCTCAGGAGTATATTTAGAATGTAATTTTTCAATGTTCAAGCCTTGCCCATCATTGTCACTGAAGTGTAACTGTACTGTGCACATGCTTTACTCCTTGCTTAGTAACCATCATCACAGTCAACACACTACCATCATCATATTCGCCACTGTCAAGTCAGGCAGACAAACCCCGAAGGCATGACCAACAACAATCGAAGGCATGACCAACAACAATCGAGAGCAGGCATCGAGATTAAACTGGTAGTCCAACCCAAATAATAGCCTTGTGTGCCAAATTAATAGTTTTGTGCGTGCCTGAAATGATGCCCCGACTGAATGGGACCCTCGGCCAATCAATGGGCAGTGTGTCGGTCCCTTTGATTACCCAGGCAGGTCATTCTTCTGACCATCCCTGGCGTTGTGAGAGACTTCAAAAGGATGTACCCAGCTGGTGGAGGTAGTGCTGCTGCTTGATGTCATGGACAAAGACAGTGATGTTATAGGAATTACAGCGGGTTGTGATGTTGCAGGACTACTACTGCAGGTATATTGTGTGATTGCTCACTTGGTCCAGTTGCTCAGTTTTTCGGGGATGGTACAAGAAGCAGAGAGGCTGTTAGTGAGGCCGTTGTTGTTATGGTTTGTATTGATAGGAGACACTGGTAATGAGAACATTAGTCTGTGTCACACCCTGTTCTCACCAAAATACTCCTATTCAAAATTTCCCCCTAGAGCAGTTAAGCAAGTCTAG
>JAUTBT010000284.1:0-11345 GCA_032361225.1 Lepetodrilus schrolli | reverse complement strand
CACATTGTGATTTCACTAGGATAAAATAGTCTTGTGGCGAGCTGCTTCGTTTAGGAGTACAAAAAACAAACAAACAAACACACACACACACACACACACACACACACACACACACACACACACACACACACACACACAGAGATACACAGACACACACACACAAACAGACACACACACACACACACACATACAGACACATGCACACACACGCACACACACGGTAGGCCTAGATTTGTTCGATCTCGATGCGTAAAATAAATTTGAAATTAATGCGTAATTTTCTTTTGAAATTAATGGATTAAACAGTAAGTCGTACACAAACCCACCTTAATACACACACACACACACATACACACGCATACACACATACACACACATACACACTCATACACACACATACACACACATACACACACACACACATACAGACACATGCACACACACGCACACACACGGTCTATTAATCATGAAAAACGGTCCTCATGAGTCTTTTATTGACCCTTCGCTCACTTATGTGGACAATTCCAAAAATCATCATGTTTCTGTGGTTCAGAAGAGAGAGAGAGAGAGAGATAGATAGATAGATAGATAGATAGATAGAGAGAGAGAGAGTGTGTGTGTGTGTGTGTGTGTGTGTGAGAGAGAGAGAGAGAGAGAGAGAGAGAGAGAGAGAGATGGTAGAATATAGACATTCTTTGATATGTTTAATATATATCTTTATTCCCTATGAATATTGTTCTATTAGTAATGCTATACATATTCTGGTGCAATGAATCATTCATTGGATATATTACAGGAAAGCGTACATTCTCCCTTATGTACATTATCAGTATATAGTCTTTACGAATACGTCTACTGCAATATACATATATTTATTATTTTGGCGGGATGCATATCTACATGGGATACGTACTATTAACGTGATTCATAGCCCACGTGACTAGAGGAGTCAGTATTGTATTATGTATATGTACTTACTGCTACTTCCTTGTCTGTACATGTGTATATGTACTTACTTCTACTTCCTTGTCTGTGTGTTGGGACTTTGTGTCAGAATCTATCATAGGAATACTGCAACGCTCACCCGCTTTTCTTTTGAATGCATGTGGTATCATTGTAAATAACTCACTCTCTCAATCTCTCTCTCTGTGTGTCTCTCTCTCATATACATATATACATTCATGCATACATACACATACATACACACACACACACACACACATATACATACATACATACATACATACATATATACTTGCATGCATACACACACATACACACACATACATACATACATACAGACTTACATACATACATATACCCATGCATGTATACACACACACACACACATAAACACACACATACACACACGTATACATACATACATACATATGTACATGCATGCATACATGCACACACATACATACATACACACACATACATACATACATATATATATATATACCCATGCATGTAGACATACACACACACACACACACACACACATACACATACATACATACATACGTATACCCATGCATGTATACACACACACACATACACACACACATACATACATACATATATGCCCATTCATGTATACACACACACACACACACACATACATACATACATATATTCCCATGCATGTATACACACACACACACACACACACACACATACATACATACATATATGCCCATGCATGTATACACACACACACACACACACACACATACATACGTACATACATACATACATAATCAAGTAAATCTGTACTGGCATAACGTATGTACTATATACGTATGTTCGACATTGCGGCGACGACAATAATGAAGGAAGGCTAAAGAAGCTGCAGGAAAATCATTCAAGAAATACCAAATCATTTGATTTTACTATACGGTAGTGATCATGATGATAGCTATTGGTTATGGTGACATTTTAGTTTAATAAAAATAGATGGATGTACATATGTACAAGTAATCATGTGTCAACACACTACAGTAGTTCAATACGCAGCAATGTCACCAACCAACGTCAGATATAACCTCAGTAAACCCTTACACGTTAATTGTTCTTGCGAAATTTGGCACGGTTCGATTAAACCTTTGTTTCCAATATAACACATTTTAAGAAACTGATAAATGTATTTTAAAACAACATATGAACAGATAGTATCGGTCAATAAGAGAAAATCTTGAAGTAAGTCAGGATATGTGCACATTATACGTATATAATAATGGTATTAAATTAATTTGGTTTCAATAAATAAATTTAGCTTCGGATATATGTACATTTCTCGAGGAAATGGATTGTGTTAAAATAATTTAAAATATGTTTTGTTTGTTTGTTTAAGATTAGTCCTATAAATTGGGTCTATTTATAGCTGAATGCAAATGATACAATGCATATATCAATACCAACACTTTGACAGTGAATCATTGTATTACATGCTGTTTTATGTCTTTCAAAATTCCACAGATCCATTATGCAGTTAATATTCGATCCATTATGCAGTATATATTCGCTTATTATTTTCTTATGTTTATACTAAATAGGATATCCATGCGTAATTATATATATACAGCTTACAATATGTTCACATATACTCAACAAAATAAATGATCAAAGTCTGCCGGTATTTTGAGCGCGAAACTTTCTACAAAATTTCGGAACTCGGTTTAAGGAATCTGGTGTAATTCTTTCATTGATGTTGCATGCCACTGAAGAGTGCTTGGAGCCTGTAGACGTTTGAAAATTCGTTGTAAAAATAATATAAGCTAAATGGAATGTCCGAAAGGGCTACTGGCCCTTAATTAGTTTTATTGAGTATAGTATATCTGTATCATATCAGTGACTCTTTAAAATATAGAATGTGTATACGTGGTCTTGATTATTTTAATAAGTGTAAATACGACTTTCTGTTTGTACACATGTATACGCTATTGCGAATAGGAAGCGCTTTCTGCACAGAGCAGTTATCTTCCTTGGTTCGTCAGTACCAGTCGGGGTACTCGCAGGTTTACTGCAACAGTTGGTGCCACAGGTGTTAGAAGCTTCCTAAACTGACAAACCGTGATATGAGTGAAATAATCTTGTAAAAGGCTCTAAACTACAAACTAATCTATATAGTCATGTGTTGAAATGTAACGGTCACTGTCTATACCGTTCAATATGGCCAGATATGCGTCTCTTTTTTATGTTATCATAGTGTATAGTATACACATGTATCTGTCGAGCTATACAATATAGATTGCAGACATTTAAACAATCATCAAAAAGTATTAAATCACTCGACGTTTCATCTTCTACAAACAAGGTCAAATATGTAAATATAAGGTCTACTGGTGGGTGTATCAGAAGTTCATATTGTGTATCTGTTTCATATCCATGTCAAACTAAACAGTATTGTTGAATGTGGTTTTGAGCATATCAAGCTATTTGTGTAGCTATGAAAAACACTGAGGACACCATGATACAAAACAAGCAAAGTGTTCGTCTGTTCGTCCCAATGTTTTTATTTTAATGTTTGTATTTTTTAAATTAGGGTTTAATGTCGCTTTCAAGGTTCTTTCACTTATATCACGACTTGTCAGTTTATGGCAGGAGGAAACCCGCAACATCCGTAGCGCTGAATGTTGCAGCTGGTACTGACAAGACCAAGGATGATAACTGCATTGCCACTCTACAGACATCGCATCAATATGTCGTATCAATATCGCGTCAGAAAGGTAACTTTCGCGAACATTGATGCCGGACCCCCAGGGCGGGATTTGAACTTGGAACCTTTGGCTCCGAAGTCCAACTGTTCTACCACTGCGCTACCACCCGCCCCACTACCTTTAGTAAAATAGCTATAACATAAACCACCACTATTTCCAACAAGAGAGGTCGGTGTTATATTAACCGGTAGTTATAATTAGCCGCATCCGCCTACACTAAATACAGTACAAGAATTAAATGTTTGCAATTCAAAACTATTGCTAATAATGTCAATAATGGAATATGTTCTCGTGGAATTACTGTCCGCTTCTACTAAGTTTCCTCTAGAAAATCCACCGAGCGCATGCATTCGAAAATAAAGCGCAAACCTGATGATGCCGGAAGTGTACATTTAGACTAAGTTTTGCAGAATCATTGAAAATTCGCACCTGAACTATATTTATCACACCGCACATTTTAGACAGACACATGAACATAATAGCATATATAATACCACGAGGCATATAGTCAGTCTATCATCATAAAAACACAGATTATTGTGCCTAATTAAGATCCAACACGTAGTTTTTAGGTAGGCATAGTGGTCTGTGTTTCGAGGATGATAGTCGGTAGAGGACGCAAACATACCACCATGAATATCACTTACGATAGCGTTATTGTTTCATAATGGACACGATTACTACATGAACGGGTTCCAATATACAGCATAAAGCTGACAGACGAGGCAAAACACAATATGAGGGTCAGTGCACTTGCAACAGGGTCAATATGAATGTGGAATTCATTGACCTACATACTGATATTGTTGCATTTAATTACTTGTACACACAAACCCCGCCGAATCCATTACCAATGTCCATATAATACCAGCTGACTAGGGCAACGACTAATGAAGGCGAACTGCTCCCAGAGAACGCACTTTTTGCTCATTGTCTTGTTTCTCCTTTGGAATTGTTTCTTGATGAAACATGACGTGAAGTATTAGCGACACTTCATATAAAGTACTCAGGTTTTATATTGCGCGTTTGGAGCCTAGCGGTGAGGTATCAAGCTGTACCAACTAGATCCCCCCTGCACCTTGCCAAGTGGACGCGAAATAGAAATGAGAATTTGGTGCACTACCAGTTATATTAGTGGCAGTTCATATAAAGTACGCAGGTTTAATATTGCGCGTTTCGAGCGAAGCGCTACGGTATCAAGCCAATGCCTCGTCCTGCACTAGGCCTTGGCTAATGGACGCGGAATAAGAATGATGCTAATGGTGAACAACCAGTTAGTGACAGTTCAAAATTATATATAGTCTGCAATTGGAGCCAAGCGGTACCGTATCGAGTCATAGGATCACCTGCACCTTGGCAAACTGGTCGCGGAATAGGAATCATGCACAACCAGTTAGTGACAGTTCACAATTATATATAGTAGCCAAGCGGTACCGTATCAAACCATTGGATCGCCCCGCACCCGTGGGAAAGCCGACGCGGAGAAGGGACGAAGATATTGGTGCATAGCCATGCATATAACCAAGTTACCAGTTCGTCGATGCGCCATCAATATACGTGCACCATATGCAATGGTCTCGGCAATCGATGTCGGACAGGTTTCCAGTTAATATCAATAACTCGTAAAGGACGAACATACTCCCTAATAAGGAGTTTGAAATACAATTAACTACAGACTACTTGAAAGAGGAGGAATTCAATAACGATTCCAACAATGCGAACTACGTATCTAAATGATCATATTTGAGCATAACGAACTGCAACATGCACCAAGCGCAGGTGCCGTTATTATACATTTATTAAATGACACTTCATTAGCTGATATTATTTTTAATAAGAGTAGTACTGGTTTCAATAGTATTGATATAAGCATACAAGCACACAAATACACATACACGCGTACACGTATACACACACAAACACAGACACACACAAACACACACACACATACGCGCGCACACACGCATACACACACAAACACATACGCATACACACACGCATACGCATACACACACACACACACACACATAGCCTATCCCACCATTGTATCGACCTCTGAATGATCATCAACACATCCGCCAAGAATAATTAAACATGTCTGGCGAATTAACGCGATAAAGCATTTCGGTGTCTCCTTTACAAATATATTACCAATCAGCATGACTGATATACATGTACAAATGATTTACGTTAATCCTCCGACTATGACGAATCTGATATAAACTGTAGGTACATATACGTATCTTCCTATATATCTATGTGTGTCATGTAGGTACATACTTTCCACGGTCTGCGTATATTGTATCAAATCAAGTGTCACTATTCCACGCTCCAGTTCCGAATACGTATATTTAGTCCAATCAATCCCATACGCCGCCCAACGACAATGCCAAATTAATATAGCGGTTAATTATGAACTGACAACGGGGGTATATTGAATCCACATTAAGAACACAAAGCGATGTGGGTATTTGACTGAAGATAGGTTCAATAAGTATGGGTGGGTTTCTATGTTCGTCCCAAGTGCATATGGTCATGAATGGACGATATCACGAGATGTACAGTGTGTACATATTGACCATCATGAATATTCATTAGATTGATTCATCGATATTGAGAACGAGAATTTGGAGTTATCGCCATTTACGAACGTGATGGATATGGCATATACGCTATGTAAATGTCGGTATTTAAAAAAATATTTAATAGTTTATAGTAATACTACTAATAATAATATGAAATAATGGTAATAATATCAACAACAATAACCATGATAAAAAAAATGTGTTAGTAGTATTACCATTATTATTATTATTATTATTATTATTATTAATTAACGACATTTCTTATTTTGTGTAGCACTCCGAACATACACCAAGAGAAATAAAGCATGTACTACCAATAAACTACCAATAAACGTTCTATTTTCTTTTTCGTTTTCTATTTCTGTTCTACGTTAACCTTTCTTCTTCTTTTTTTCCCTTCTTTTTTCTTCTTCATTTTCTTCTTCATTTTCTTCTTCTTCTTCTTCTTTTCTTCTTATTGTTCTTCTTCTTCATTATTATTAGTAATAGTATTACATGTGACTATCAATAAAGTTGTGCTAATCCCGATCAGTATAGTTGGAAATAGGCAATTTCGATGTTAAGGATACAGCACAAAGAATATAGGACAATTTTAGCATATGCATTCATCCAAATATGAACATACTTAGATTATTGATCTAATGTTGCTACTTTAAAACATTAAATTGTTCACAATAATGAACAAGTACTCAGCAGCGAGGTTACCAGACAATGTTTCTTAAAGTTTTACGATAAACTCTTGGAGTCGGAAGAAGATGTATGTAATTAATGCCATCTTTTTTATTATTATTATTTTTTATTAAATTAGTTGTCTCATCAATTCCAATATCATTATTAAATAAACTTGCCAATATTATACCCAGCAGAATATTTGTTATTTGCCATATTATGAGTTAAAGATGAAAACTACGGAATTGTTGTTCAGTGTATTGTCAAATATTGTTCTTACCTAATCTTATCTATTGAACATATTAAACACAGAAAACAAGAAATAAAAAATACAGTGTCCTTGCTTTTATTGTTATTAACACAAACCTACTGCAATTGATGGCAAAAGTGTACAAAGCATGTTACTGTAATGACATTTTACTGTTACGGTAATGACAAATGATACAAATCCATTTGTAATTAGCATTATCTAAGCATTTTACTTTTGATTATATACAGATATATAGATCATATAGAGTCAACTATGACAGTTACTAACGTATGTAAGTAAATTAAATAAAATCATAAATTCAAAAAATAGAAGCTAAGACTATAAAGGCTGCACTGATTCCAGATCAGTTTATCAAGTGTTTGTTGTAATGAAACCAGAACTATCGTATGCCTCAACATATTGATTCCGAACCTTTATAATTGTAATCCTGCAAGCAATACACACACTTGGCACTATATCAAAGATGCTTTTAACATTTATTTTACTTTAACAACATAATGCCATTACAGAAACGAACTGCTTTGTTGCGGTAATGACTGTTTTTGGTAATGACATTTCTAATCAAATGTTTATCTCACGTGTGTTGTAAAGATTGCCTTGCGAATTAAACCTCGAGAGTGAATGCATGTATCCACTCTTTCTATTATTCAATCATTTATAATTTCAATTTTTGGATGATATTCAGATTCCAGACCGTTCGCTAATGACGCCGAATAAGCATACTCATGTTTTTTTTTAGATCTTTGAATCATAATTGCGGAAAAAACAGACAGACATCACACATGCTGCTAACATGTTTTCCATTTCTTTGATCTCTGGAACTTAGTTCCCATGTGACTTTCTTTCAAGAGTTATTTCCTTAAACTTAGCAATTAAAACATAAACCCGTTACGGTAATGACAGAAAATGGTTAGGACACCTTTAAAACACCATAAAGTAACAGAAAATGTTTTCATTTCAATTAATGCCGAGCAAGCTAGATATAGTACTATACTACTTGATGGTAAATACGTTGTGTTCAATTGTATTTGTTTCCTGTGATTATATTCGATTAAATGAAGGACCGTGGGCTCTGGGACATAACTAATTCAGCTACTCTTTGAGATAAAAGTATATATTTTTGTAAAATAGCAAACTCAAGATAAGTATAATTTTCCCCTGGAATATATTGCCCTTACATTCTTTTAAAATAATAATTCACTATTTTCAGTTTTGATATAAGTTTAGTTCAACTTTTTCACAGTCACTTTAGTAGGACACAAGATTTCCATTTTCTGTGGAATGACCTACATGCAGAGTACAACGTATTCAATCTTTGAACATGTAGCCATGTTGAAGCACACACACGTGCTATATCCTTCAGGGAAAATGTGCACTTAAACGCGACTCGTACAAACACGCACGCGGACTATGGCCAGTGGCTACATATATTTTCTAAACGAAATTAATTTAAAATTCGATAATCTTTCTAAGGGAAATGGGGAGTTAGGCTACCACACAGACCCGTATGTTTAATTATGAGGGACACAACAACATGTATTGTTCACCGGTGGAAACGATTACAATTGTACTGTTTGCTATTATTTGATGGACGTGCAGAATGCTTCTCACATCGGGGTTCTGATATTGCTTCCATGGCGAGTCTTATGGTTATACATTTTCTTAAAACATGTTTTTCCCGAATGCCCATATCCTTTGCCAATCAATGAAATAGTTTGGGTCGTTTTCGTATTTTTTTAACCCTAGCCTGCGCGAAATACAAGCCAATATTCTGCACTTTAACTACGATATCGGTAGAACGATATTGATTGCCAACAAGCATATGTGTGCACTTTACATGTAATGACTGTGAGCGGATCCATTACAAATGAAGTATTTGGATTTATTAGGTTTATAGATGGTAACTGGATGCAAGTCTCAAACATAACACATTGTAGAGTGAACGGTTAATACGCATCAACTTTGTGCACTGAACTATATCTTACATGACACTACTTTAAAGGCATACAATCGCAGATTAAGATGTCGTTTTCGACCGAATTGGAGTTTAAAATACAGTACATGCACTTATAATTAGCATGCATATAATCACTTTTGTACCTCCAAATATATTTTTCACCACTGTAGGATAGGTCAAATTCCATTGCAGTTTACAATTCCGGTAAAACCCGAATAATCAATTGGTAGTGTACTGTAATATGTTAATTTTCTATAGTCTAATAGATTGAGGGGGATAACTCTAATAAGTGTACACGGTCAAAATAATCTTTCACGACCACTGATACCAATAAAGCTATGTAGCTATAAACATTTAAAAAATGATAAAATATGAAAATATTGAAGACCAGTGGGACATGCGGAAGATGTAACTGATTACCCAATATACTTGTGTAGACACATCAAATGTACATAAATCCATATGAAAATACGTTTGATCATGAAATATGTAAACAATATAGCTCGCACTATAGATAACGCGTATATACGAGGATCAAAATGGACTCCATTGAAAAATGTCAACAGAAGCAGACAGTCCTTGGAACTTGAAATTCGTGTCCAAACGGAAGTTAGTTTCCTGGGGACCAGTTTCCTGATACGCGAACGATTTGCGCAAGCCATGTAAAATTGTACTTGCTTCGTGGACGGTTATCAGTCCAGGCGAAACCACGTGATAAGGACTTGCGCAGTATGGCTCTTCCGTGAGTGACGTCATAAAAAAACATTATGGCATAGCACGACCGGTTTTCCGAAACTAACAAATTTACCGAAACATCGTAGTCAGTCTTGAAATCTATGCAAAACTTTCTTAATAGAGGGTAACTGCGATGTTACTTTGAAAAATTTTAAATAATAAAAAATCATCTAAAGAATTATGGGATAGTAGCACGGCCGGTTTTCGGAAACTAACGCGATACTGTACATTAATTAACAGAAGACAGGGATACACGTTGACTGGTTTGGTCGTGAGCAACAGAAACGATGCTAGTTGTAAACAGACTGCTACCAGCGGGAAAATCAAATGTATCGAAACATCGTAGTCAGTCTTGAAATCTATGCAAAACTTATAGCCATATCTGATAACCATAACAAATAGTATAATATAACTGTCTTCGCGAGCATTCAAGGCTTTGCCTTAGGTCATATTATAGATCTAGATATTGTATTATTTAACAAATCCAATGTTGTTGTGCTCTTAGATATAAATGATTGCATTACATGGTCCAAGTACTGGTGTAATAAATTAATAGAAATAAAGCAAACATTGTTCATCTTGTGGTAGACTGCTAATAAAATGAGTAGAAAAGTACATGTAGGCCTATTCATTCTTGAGTAATAGAAATATATTCCATGAACTAGTCAACAACAACAAAAATTTGCATATAAATGGAGTTTTATATAATTTGTATATTAATTATAGATCAAATAATTGTATTGTGAACTATAATGGTATTTCCTTGTTTGATTGAATATTTTCATTATAACTAGTTTATCTTGAGAAGTAAAATTGTTTACTTTCTCACTTCTATCACTAATCAGTATTGTAGACACTGTCAGATAATTTAAATCTTCAATAAATGATACTATCATAATTTATGGTAATTTTATTAGTAGGGTACTGGTATTACACAGTCTACTAATACTGTGTGGTATACACATCTCACTTGCCAGTGCATGCAACGTTAATAAGTTTTCAAGACTGAATATTACCAAGTGTAGATATTTCCATTTTCTTCCATATGTAAAATCAAATGAATTTGATATTTTTTTTGAACAATTAATGCAATAAAACCACATATGTTTAATCTGTAACCAAATTAACGGACAAAATAATAATATTCATGAAACAAATTTAGATGCTATTGTACGACCCCAAATTTGTCAGCATATATGATGTGTATCTGAAGTATTATTATGGAAGTCTAGCTTGCAACTAGAGGTCGGACGAGTCCAAAATATTGGAAATATAGCGAAAACGTCCAGACTCAAACTAATTATGATTAAACTGTTTACATTGGTGACTGGGCGGGTGGTAGCGCAGTGGTAGAATAGTTGGACTTCGGAGCCAAGGTTCCAGGTTCAAATCCCGCCCCGGGGGCC
>JAUTBT010000283.1:0-11346 GCA_032361225.1 Lepetodrilus schrolli | reverse complement strand
CTACCTCTAGGTCCTGATCATGTCTGATGGTGACTGCTACATGTGCAGTATTTGTAGTCTACATTACCTCCTACCATCAACTGGTACAGTGCTAATAGTCTACCTCTAGGTCCTGATCATGTCTGATGGTGACTGCTACATGTGCAGTATTTGTAGTCTACATTACCTCCTACCATTAACTGGTACAGTGCTAATAGTCTACCGTATAATATCAACTCTTCAGATCTTGATGTCATGGTGGCATCTAGCTTCTCATAACACCATAATCAGGACAGAGTTGAAGCTAATAGTAGGCCACCTTCTTATTGTACTATCAGAGTACATGGCTAACACAACTCTTCTGATGTTGATGACATGGATTCTTCTTGTACATTACTTATATTAATAGCTTATCATAATACCTTCACCTGAGCCTACAACAATTTCTCTAGAGTCTGATTCTGATGCTATGGTGGGATGACATTGGTACATGACTAAATGTCTACCTTATAATGACACCATAAAATAAACCTGTAAAGCTCCAGTCACACTGTCAAAATTTGTGATGGTGAACTACAACAAATAAACATTCGTGGAGAAATTCACGAACTGTTGTGGCTCCACCACAAATACACAACAACGTTGGCGAACTTCTCCATGCATGCGTATTCATTGTAGTTCACAATCACAAATCCTGACAGTGTGACGGGGACTTAAGGTCAACCACATCTCTCAGGTTCTGCTGGTATAGTTTCTTCCTTCATTTATGTAAAAGAAGTTGCAGATAAGTTATAAGCAAGATGCTTCAATACAGGACATTGAAATGCTGGACAAAGACTGTACCCTCAAAGATGTTTTAGCTAGGCAGCAAAGAATGGAATGGCATAATATATTCCACAATCTAGGAATGGGAAGGTATAGCTAGTGTACTTAGCAGCAATGTTTCATGAAGGGACATAAAAATGCTGGAAACCCACCACTTTGTTTCCAGTCTGCGGTTCCTCCACGGCGACGGGCGACGTGCTCTCAAAGCCGATCTCTCCATTGGCATCTGCCGCTGTCACTGGGATCGTCACCAGTGTACGTGACAGTTGGACCGGACTGTTGAAGGACCCATAGGGCGGTTCTGCAGATATATGTGACTGACATTAACATGGTTTTAGGGCAGTAATGAAGATACATGTAACTGAAAAACATGGTTTTAGGATGGTCCTGACCATAAATGAGACTGGAGAACATTGTCCCACAGGACTGAAGATACACATCACCGATAAACATGTCAGTATATGAGGTCTATGCAAGGCTTAATGAGGAAAGGAAGATAAAAATCAATAAATCAAAACCTAGAATTTGGACCAATTAGACAAGAAATTCTTATTTGAAATATGGAGAATATCTGCAGGTGCTAGTGGGGGAGGTGGATGGTATTGTGAAAAGCTTCAATGTAAAATTTCTTGTGATAAACAAGGAATGGGCAAATCAAGGGCCATATTATATAGTTTGATATAAATTCAGCGGACCAGTCCCCATACCAATGAAGAGCAAGATGTTCCACGTTGATGCCTTCTCCAATCCATGGACAACATAGTTAATCCTTAATGCTCAACTTTCAATATTCCTTAAGGAATTGACTCACTGGTTTCCAGGATGAGGTCCAAGATCTTGGCAGTGAAGCGGGCACCTGTCTGTAGGAATGCTGACTGTTGCAGTGGAATCTGTGCAGTGATGATGTTCTGGCCTTGCATCAGGAACATCTCGTAGTAGTCTTTCTCCAGTACCTCACCTACAACCACAGCACCAGATCAGTCTCCAAGGTTACGATTAATTTTTTAGTAAAATTTCATGCTCAACCTAAATAAGTCGAATTTGAACGCAATACCAGAGTTAAACATGAAATTGTACTCAAAAAGGTTTCATAACCTTGCTATTTTGGATTCTAGATTGAGTGCAGACTTCGTTATTTTCATAAATTATACTTCACCTGTGCGGTCCACATTGCTGTTGTCCTGGTACGTCAGAGAGATGTTGGCGATTAGATTGACAGATCGTCCTCCCTCGCGCTTCAACTGTAGCTTGAGGGACCGCGAGATTCGGGTCTGGGGGTGGTAAATATGCTATGCATGTTAAATATGTTAATTCGTTAAATATGTTCTGTTCATTCAATCTACTTTAACTGCAGTTTCATTACGTATTTTCATTACCTGTGTATCTTGCTATAAATTTGTTTCTACTCATCCACATTCCGGTTCGCAGCAACCATACTGTAGAAGCCTTAAAACCATGTAAGTAGAATACTCTGAAGGCTGTCAGACTGACTCGACTTCATCGAGATATGAAGCAGGTGAGTCTCTATGAAGTTCACATAAGGACATGCAAATGCTACTGTCAATATTAATGCTACAGGAACAAAATTAAAGAAAGAATATGGAATAAATCCAACCTAAAAATGAATTGAAAATCTTATTCCAGCTGCAGGCAATCAGAGATAGAGCTGTGATTGTTAATGATTCAGTACAAGCATGGCAACAGACATTTGTGATTTTAGCAGAAAACAAGCCTGGGGTCTGCAGTCCCCAAGTCACATCCAGTGCAAATAAATCAACCCTGGATAAATATATCAGCAGGATTTCTGCGGATCCACGTAAAATTGTCATGTCTGTCAACAGGAAAACCTTCAAGTTAATTCAATATGTAATTAAATTAAGTTAAAAAGCCTTGTAATATTACATAGTAGGTTAATAATAGTTTAATATTTGTCAGGAGGACTTACCGTGACAATTCCCTGCTTGAACTGACTATCGAACTCGATCTTGCCATACATGTCGTCGCTGTCCTCTATCAACAGATACGCCTCCGTCACCCCATCCACCTTTGCATTTCCACTGGCCGACACCAGCTGAACTTTGAACTTCTCTGCTGGCTCTGGAGTCGGATCCTGGACGATAGTCAGCTGGATCTCAGACATACTGGCGCCGTTTTCGAACACGATTACCCCGCCAAGTGGGCCAATGTCGGAGCTGACCTGATCGGTGCTGAAGTTGTAGTGGTCTACTTTCCAGGTAACTTCAACCCTGCCGAACACGCCTGCATTTCGCACCACGGGGAACTTCACCACAGTGAACCTGTCCTCGTTCACCTGTATTTCCGGGTTAATCGTGGTGCTGTCCTTTGTTTGGAAGCTGATGACTCCGCTCGGATTGTCGTTGGCGCTGATGGTGATGGTCGCCGTGGCGACGTTAGGCGCCCAGACGATATCACCAGAAACTGTGGAGAGCATCAGGACAAAGTTTTCGTCCATTTCTGGAATGTCATCGTCGAGGATGTCAAATGTGATTAATTTGATTGTCTCCCCTGGTTTAAAGGTCACTCGTCCGTCGACCATGCTATAGTCAGAGTTCCGTATGGCTGTTCCTCCTAGTCCTACTGTGTACTTTACAGTTGCTGACTCTGACAGTGAGCCAATCCTAGTGGTGCCATCTGGAGCTAGTCCTCGAGTCAGTTCGATGTTGTGGGTCTTTTGACCCGGACCTTCAAGAAATCTGTAGTCCGACTGAAACAAATGCCAGGTGAAGGAAAAACATTACAACATAAAGGCTGAATTGGTACCTTGAAATTCTGTTTCTATAACATAGTCTGGTGTCAGTCAATGGGGTTATGCCTTTGGTTGTCAGCAGTGTGTTGGACTCAAGTCACTTTGGTTTGAATCCCAGAATCGCCATGGTCATTTTATTTTTAATTAAGGCTTAGAGCCATTTTCAAGATTCTTTGACTTATATCACAGCTTGGTATTTTAGGGCAAGAAGAAATCCGCAACATCCATAGCACTGAATGTTGCAGTAAACCTGTGAGCGCTCGCTAGTACTGACAGGCCAAGGATGATACCTGCATCGCCATGGTACAGCACATCATATAATGAAAGGTAAGTTCTGCAAACATTGAAGCTGGGCTCTTCAACATGGTCACATTTCAATGGTGCCAAATGTGTATTTGGGTTATTCCTGAACTGCTTTAACTCTTGTCATGGAGAGACCGATGGAATCATTATACTTACACTTGAGAAGCCTAAAGGGGCATCATTGGCCTTAATTATCAGAGTCAGATCTCCTTTGTTGATTTTGGCTTCAGGAAAGGTGCTCACCAACAGAACATGAAATGTTTCAGCATTCTCTGATATCTACAAAGACAAAGTCATAACTGTATCATATTCTTAATTATAAACAACAGACAACTGAAATGTCATGGATATGATGTAAAAGAAGTAATGGCATATGTTTCATCATTGATAAATTCTTAGGCTTGCAACGACACATTTTCCTACGATACAATACGTATCACGATTCACATGTCATGATATGATACATGATATGATACCTCAATAATGTGTTTGATCAGAAAAACAAAGAGATACTTTGAAGTTGAAATATTGCCACCGACGAATTGGCAAATCCATTGGTGGAGATCAGGGGCCCCCATCCCTTGTATTACTAAATTTGGCCGAATCTCTGATGCATTTCATTAATTGCAGAGACATCTAGGCATTAATTTTGCAACCAAATAAATTAATTTACCATTTTTGCGGCAAATACTCTGTAGTACTTTATTCAATGACATGCTGTTTTGATTGGATCAGCCATTATAAATCGGACGTTATGGTGGAAAGCTGATGGAACAGCCTGGATATTTCCATGAATAAAATACATCTGTATCGTTGTGTATCACTACGTACCCTTGCAATGATTCACCCCTATAAATTCTTACTCCTCTTTAATTAATAATTGATGCATTTACATTCTTGCCATATTGAAAGGGAAAATTATAAGTTCTCTGAAATACTTACATCATCAGCTCTGATCTGAAGCTGAAGGTTTGTCTTCAGTTCTTTGGGTTCAAATGTCACAATGCCGCTGTTTGGGGCAATATCTTTGTCAGCATCTGCTTCTATACTGCTGCCATTCACCTAGATGTCAACATATGCAGAACATTCAGCAAACCTACCAAAGAATTACATGTACTATTCATAGTCTCCATAACTGTTTCTCTTCAATAGATGTCTTGACAATAACACTTAGAACTTATTTATGTTCAGTTTGGTCTGCACTGGACTGGATGGTCTTTAGCAAGGTATACATTCTCAACTCATCTTGAGGGGTATACTGGTTGACGTATCATCTACTGGTTCTGTGTACATAGACTAACATAGATGGTACATCAGCCCGTGTACCTACAGGAACAAGTAAGTTGATTAATGAATGTATCCTGCAGGCCTCAAAGTTACAACATTTTCCAAGGAGCAATTTAGCTCCTGCATATCCAGAAAAACTTAAAATAACTGAAATACTGGTCACCAAATGCAAAATTAGGTCACCATGGCTCCCAAATTAGTCACTAAATTGAGCCATGAATCCTACCAAGCAATTTAATATTCAATTGATGTAGGTACGATTATTATTCAAATCAAATTTTGTTATCATAATTTAACATAAACTTTCTTGTATATCTTGATATATATCTATACTAAATAACATATGTAGGTAGTGATAATTATAATTACATTGCAGGGGTGTAGCTAGGAATAATATAAAGTGCAGGCCCACCTGTTACTAAGAGGGACCAAGGGTATGTCACAGTCCTGAATTTGCTTTCCAAAGACTAAATTATCTGCAGGCACAGGCCTTCTGGTGTAAATAGTAGCTACGCCATTGATTTGTATTTACCGAGAAGTTAATTGTGACCTTTCCAAATGACCCTTTTGTTCTGACAATCTCCAGATTAACGATGGCAGTGTAGGTCTCTTCCTTCACCTCGCGATACAAGGGCTGAAATAAAGTGACATTTCTTCTGAGATCAAAATAACTTTACAATGAAATAACATTTCTTCATTCACCTCTCAATACAATAGCTGAAAACATGTGACTTTTCTATGAAATAGTGTAAAAGATAATAAAGTAACGTGGTATCAGATATTTCAGGGATAGAACTAGACACTCGCTCGGCAGCCCAATACATTTCTCCCAATGTTAAAAGTATCCAATGGGCTAGTAGAAATTTCATGTTTTGTTAAGTGTATCATTATTCGGGTGAGTACATTTTAAAGTTTAGTTCCATGCCTGATATTTTGTGGCTATTTCAATGGGAAGTGGATGGTATAACCAATAACACAATCGATGGACGACGACCACTCTAATACTTTCCTAGACTAATTATTTGCTTGCTAATGTGAATAATAATAATAATAATAATAATAATAATGTGTGCCTTTAAATTGTGCAGCAATCACACCAGGTATGCTCTGTGCGCATGTCTCAGATTAATTGGTGAATGCTCTCTTGAAAAGATGAGTATTCTATGTATTTCTTGAATTATGTCCAGTGTTCTGGATGACATGATAATATGGAAGGCCATAAAGTTATATATACTTTATGCCTTTTGGACATATAAAGTTAGCTTTATATAGTTTTAACAACGAAGAATTTCCAAACATCTACAGGATCCAGGTACTCTTCAAGAACTTGCAGACACATTTATGAATAATAATAGCACCAGGTTTCTGAAGGCAAGTTCCCCACAATCTGCTGACCCTTAATTAATTTTGTTGAGTATATATATATTTGTGGACTATCCCTACATATTTAACAGGAACAACAATACAAGATATATCATTAGTCAGTTAACTGCACTTAACATAGGAATAAGGTGATAAGAAATTCATATAGCAAATTCCAAATGAACCACTGGAAGGGAGACTACTCTAATCAGTATGCTTCATTGTTCCATTGGTTAATGGCAATGGTCTCAAAAGAATGATAGTGACCAGTACATTAACACAGAGAGCATGGTGAGTGTTTCTTACTTCGGCAAAGCTGAAGATTCCATATGCGTCGTCATTGGCGAGAATGGTGATACGGAGTTTGAACGGCTGCGCAACGATGGCCGCCCGCCCCACGATGGTGATACGGACCATATGGAACTCATCACCCTCGGGAATGTCGTCATCTCGTGTCGTGAAGGTGACGTTTGATGTATCAGGCCCACTAGGAGTGAATCTAGCCACTTGGTTGTCACCAATGAAGTCATCATTAATATCATTTTCAATCTGAAATAAAACCAATCAAGGTCTGTATAAGATGTTCAGTGCATGTTCCAACTGTAGATCACATTTTATTATTTTTTAATTAGAAGAAAAAGGATAAAAAAATAATTAAAAATATAGTAGTGTTTGAGATGTGAAGTATATGTGGTAATATAACTTTAAGTGTATATATGTATTATAATGTGCCAAATCTCATATAATAATTTTGATTAAAAACTTCCAGTTTCATTATGATGTCTAGAATACAATTGATATGTTAACCTACCAAAACAAAAAATCTGTTAGTTATATTCTACATCTCTATTCCAGTAATAAATTATCCTTTCTATGTCTATTCCAGGAAAAGAAATACTTGAATTATTCATCATATTGAATTACCCATCTATGGATTAATCAGTCATATACATACTAGTACTCAACTAAATTAATTAAGGGCCGGTTACCATTTTGAATATATAAATTTAGCTTTCTATTATTTTAGCAATGAAGAATTTGAAAACCTCTACAGGCTCCAAGTACTTTTCAAGAACTTGTAGATGCATTGGAAGAATAATATGCCACCTGATTCCTCAAGCTGGAATCCGAAATTTGGTTGAAAGTGCCAGCCCTTAATTTATTTTGTTGAGTATAGTATGACTGTGAGGCTTTTAGAATCCACTAGTGTTAACCTGTAAGCTTAACAGACAAAGAGTATGCTAGTACGAAGGTATTTAATAAAATAATAGTTTCCATAAATATGGCAACAAGATGGATACTCTAGAAAAAAATTAGCATAATTGGGGAAAGGGCTGGATTTATATGTTAAAATGTTAAACAATAACACCACTATGTCCACTATGGGTATTGAAGATAGATCCTTGAATATATATGTGATAGAGAGTTCAAACAAGTATAAAGAGCAAAAAGTCGAAAAGAAATTTATGATAAACAAACATGGCTTAAGATGGATAGACATGGAAAATAGTAAAATAAATATATTGAATAAAATAAATATACAGAAATATAAAGAAAAAAAGTTAAAATAGTAGAATAGATTTATGTTTTGTGAAGAACATGAAGAAGGTGTGTACTGAATTATTGAAATATTAAATAATTTATATTTTTAGAGTATGTTAATATAACCGAACTATAAGTAAAACAAATGAGGTATGAACAGATTCTAACATAAGACATTCATAAATACGAATTAGATAATAAATTAATTATTTATATGAGATAAAGTGGATCTATTGTGGTATTCAGAAAGGTAGGGATTCATACAAAAAACAAAAACAAAAATTAAATATGGATTTATGGGTTGGTAGATAATAGCCAAAATGCTAATGAATTGTGCAGTTTTCCTTAAGCAGATAAAAATGTATGTAGTATTCCAAAGGCTGAACCAATAGACTGATGCAGGAAAATGTACAAAACACACTCACTGGCCGATCTATCTATAAGTTGAATTAAATCAAAGTTGGATAACATTAATACCATTAATGTAGAATAAACATAGAAAAATTATTAGGATCTATTTATAAATCTTTATCTTATTGAAAAGTACAGCAGTTTACTGCAAGGCAGTTTGTTTGTTATGTAATGCTGTGCTGTCTACAATGGCATAACATTAATGTTTTCTTGCTTTTTTTATAAATGGCCGAATAAGGTAATATATTTTGTCAAGGAATCATTCTAAACATTTCAATTATACAAATATTGCAATTTCTTTGTTTGAATAATCAAACAGTCATACATGTTGGCATATTTTCCTATTCTAATAAATGTACATAGTGATATTGCGACCATGTCAAATCAGTAAATAATGATCACATTAAATTTTTCCAAAAAAAACAAACATGCCCTTGTGTGGTGGGGTCTATGCTCCCAAGACCTGGACTCGGAACCGGACTTGTGGTCTATTCCACAGACCCGGGCCCAATTCCTGGCAATCTGACTGACTCACGTGGTTAGGGTTATGAACATATTGTATTCATATTTTGGGTCAGGTGAGCCACTCAGATTGCAGAGAATTGGATCCTGATCCGGTGAATAGACTGCAAGTCTGGGTCCAGTTCTGGGTCCGGGTCCAGTGAATAGATCTCACCCCTTTGTGTCTTAAATAAATTCCATGTAATAATGCAGATATTGATACATTTTTGTTGTGGTAAGTGAAGAAGAAACATTGTTGATCTCAATTTGTATATGGACAAGTTCAAAGTTCAATGGCTACTCACTGCAACAATGACGACCAACTCGTCACTGATTTTTCCACTCTTCTGCACGACGACATTAAACTGATCACCTTCCTTCACGACAATGTTCGAACCTAGAAGTCTCACTGTCACCTGACCAGTTACCATGGAAACCAAACTTGCCAAAAGTAAGCCCAGCAGGTGTTTATATAATATCATCCTGAAAACATAAAGGCAAAAATTGTTATTGTGACGACATAAATTTCTTTATTCTATCAACAACATATGGAAGATGGTTGAAATGCAGGTGTGGTGTGGTGTGGTGTGGTGTGATGTGATGTGATGTGATGTGATGTGGTGTGGTGTGGTGTGGTGTGGTGTGGTGTGGTGTGGTGCATCACTAGTATTTTCAGAATTGAAAAGAAAACATTGAACCATTATTCTCACAGTATTTATGACAGGTAAAAATAATAAAATTCTTAGACATTCGGATTACATATATTAGAAAAATACCATTTACCAAATTGGACATCCATTGTACCTTTGGTATACTGCGGAAGTTGGGGGTCCATGGCATGCCCCACCCACATTATCATTCCCGCCTAATACAGTATCTGGTATCGACGAATATAATATACACATACATGATAGTCTATATAGTATATATAATATATCATAGCAATCTCAACCCCTTCCCACCTGAAATATGAACATAGCATTGTTTAATCATATTTGGTAGGTGTATGCGTTAAGTATTTTCAGGACTTAATTATAAAGAATTATTAAGAAGTGAAATAAAAGAAAGTTGGATCCATGTCTGACCCCACGTTTTATCAAAATCCATGGTGCATCGAAGGGCAATATATCGAGGGTACACTGTATCCGTATTCTTAGGGTCGAGAAAAAAACACACTTTCAGCAATTAATTATATGTGTTTGAAGAATATGTGTTAGAGGAAATATGGTATTCATTAATGTCCTTGCTTTTACTAAATAAAGGTACATGGTGCATCTACCTACATACAATATGCTGAATGGCATACAATCACAATTTTGTTTACATATTTCATGGTCAAACATATTTTTACATGAAAGTACGTACATTTGATGTGTGTACACTAGTATATTGGGTAACCAGCTACATTCTCCGCATATCCCACTGGTTTTCAATATTTTGATATTTTAGTATTTTTTTATTTGTATGTTACGTAGCTATAATGGTACCAATGGTCATGAAAGGTTATTTCGACCATGTTCGATGATTAAAGTTGTCTCCCTTAGTCTATTAGACTATAGGAAATTGAGATATTACAGTACAAATTAAGGTTTTACCGGAAATGTAAACTGCAATAGAATTATACCTATCCTACAGTGGTGAAAAGATATTTGGAAGTACAAAAGCGATTATATGTTTGCTAAGTGCATGTACATGTACTTTGCATTTTTAACTCCAACTCGGTCTAAAACGACAACTTAATCTGTGATTGTATGCTTTTAAAGGGATATAATCATAGACATTGATGATCATTTTAGACTAAATTTGAGCTACTCACGCAAAGTACCGTTTTTTTGGTGGAATGTGTATTTACTACATGTACTTACTTCATCACAACAATGGCAAACATACTGAAAATGTCGTATGTAATTTCTAGGGCGAGGCCCTCACTTTGAATATGCAGAGATCCAGTCACAGTTAGCTTGATACGTATTAGCAACTGTACTGCACATTGTACCTTATATCTGTAATCAATACCACACCTTTACCAGAAACTAGTCATCATTTGTGCCATAATAGTGCATTTAGTCCTGGTATACTAATCCTATATCTCAAAGCAGCAACAAATTTATATGACAAATACTACTGGGATAATTCCAACAACTTTAACATACATCTACACGAGGAACCACATCATTACGTTTTGTTTGTTTTTAGTGTTTGATTGGGGTTTAGAGCCGCTTTCAAGATTCTTTCACTTATATCACGGCTTGTTAGTTTAGGGCAGGAGGAAACCAGCAACATTCATAGCGTTGATGTTGCAGTAAACCTGCGAGCACCGGCTGGTACTGACAAGACCAAGGATGATAACTGCATTGCCACTCTACAGA
>JAUTBT010000282.1:0-11347 GCA_032361225.1 Lepetodrilus schrolli | reverse complement strand
GTTTGATACAGTGTCGCATTGCCTAATTTCATTTGATAGCTCATTCCATAGTCTACTGGTTGAGGGGATGAATGAAAGATAAGCTAAAGTTGTACGAGTAAATGGTACAATCACATTTACAGTATTTCTCAGATTATAATTAGATTTAGTGTTGACATTTGCTGGGAGTCTGTCTGACAAATATGAAGGTGCTAATCCATTATGTATCTTGTAAAATTGACTCAGCTTTCATTTCCTTCTCCTTTCTTTTAAAGTCTCCCAACCCGTTTCAATATATAAATGTCTTTTATGTGTATAGATAGGAAGACCAGTTACAATTCTAGCTGCTTGAAGTTGTAAACGTTCTAATTTATCACTATCCTCATTTGTACATCCGTCCCACAATTCACACGCATATTGACGGTATTGAGAATAGACACCAAGCTCTTATGATAGAATTTAGGTTTCATGCTGGACCATTGGTTCCGTTATCACACACGGAATTAGATATCGAAAGGATATGATGACGTCGCATACGCTTAGGTATGATACGACTACGTAATAATATTCTATATTTAATACATTGTTAACCCATCTCAGGAAATACACACGTCGACGTACCGCCTATGTCAAGAACTATATGAGAGAGAACTGTGCATTTACATGTACATTCACACAGACTTTACTTTACTTTAAAGTAACATTTACATGTACATTTCATTCACACAGATTTACTTTACTTTAAAGTAACATTTACATGTACATTTCATTCACACACACTTTACTTTACTTTAAAGTAACATTTACATGTACATTCACACACTTTACTTTAAAGTAACATTTCTTGTTATTCTTGTTATTGTGCTATGTCAGGTCGTAACATCGATATTTGTATAGAAAACAAAGCGAAAATAATATAATCTATGTTGATTAGATAACTAGTGTATCTATTAATGTTATTGGTAGATATATAGTATTAATAATGTAAATAATTATTATGCTTCAGTACTATTCAAACCTAAACACCATTATCATCCGTTCCCTTTGTGTTATGTATACGTCCGTTATTTAATATACGTTATGTAACATTGGGTACGTTAAAAACAATGTCTATGTATAATTATTTAATCATAACCAATTTATTGATCAATGGAAACGGCACTGCCCTAGTATGCAACTAAAGACGAATCGTTGGAGTCAATACAATGCCCACAGCAATTACTATGTAGTTGTTTCATTGTTTTCTCTTTCATCATATCATATGATGTAAACACAAATATGAGAATACACTCTGTTCTATTCTGTTTTAATATGGCATTAATAATGGGAAATATTACTGATTAATGTCCTACTAATGGTAGTCATTGTCTAGGCACGATCGTAACAAGGTACGTACTATTTATTATTCAATATACGTGGTGGATATCTACTGTGTAACAACGATTCAATTAGTCTACGATTCGATAATCAACAGTATTGGTTATGTCTATTGGGCTTCAACGAATTTATTTCATTAACGCAAAATCATTGTGTTATGCGGTATTTTCGTACGATTTTATCGCATACCATTCTATGATATAATTCTTATCAAAGCAAAAATAATGTTACAATTTTATTTGTAAATAATTTACTGCTATTAGTGCCCAAGTCAAGTGGGTTTTCATTCAAACTTATTCATGATAATAAACTTTTACACTCGTCTGCTGCGTTTTGTAACCTGTTGTTAGTAAACAAACCTGGCTACCCGGATATGGCCATATTTTGCAGGTTAACGTCTATTTACAGATAGATACAATCTGTTCGTTTTGAAAACTAGCTTAGGTGAAATGTACATGCTTTCGACTGCGAGCTTTCCCTGACGTATAGTTTCTGCGAGCCGTTGGGCACAATCTATACAAACTTTTGAAATTTCTTACTTACTTCAAATTATTTGCAACGATGTACATTAATATGCTTTTGTTACCCATTAAAATATTTGCATTATAAAAATTAAGTGGCATCATATATTATCTTCTAAATTACATACTCAAAGGATCTATATTTTGCCGTCGGAACACTAGTATACGTACAACAAGAAGTGAACAAACTTGATGCCACAGGCGGATGAATAAGCCACAGTTGATACTGTCGCTTTCTCGATAAAGCTGTATGTCGGCAGTTTTCAATGGTTATTACATTAACCTGATTATATTGAATACTTCGAATAAACCCACTGGATACGAGTGATTACGGAAAATATATCCCTCGTGAAATTAATGTTCAAATATCCTCGCTGAAGCTCGGAAATGAACATTATTTCCACTCGGGACATATTTTCCGTAATCACTCGTATCTCGTGGGTTATTCTCTGATTATTTCTTTATGTATATAGCCAAACCGGAAGTAGATTTATCTACAACGTCCACAAACCAAATTCACACGTATGACGCCACGGGACCTAAATGCATTTAACGATCGTAAATTAAATTATCAATGTTTCTATGACAACCCTCAGTTGGCGATAGCGACACTTTGTAAAGAATCGTCTCAATTTACCTCGGTGGGTCATCGATACGAGGATATCGGATAATGATATTACTGCACGAACTGTTATGGTATTAGCTTGTTAATTACCATCAATCAATTGAGAATGATTGACGTGGCCTCGATAAAAATCTCGCTGCGAGTCATCAGTCACGATCGCGTATACATAAATACGAGATATCGGCACTTTATCCTACTACGCTTTCCTCTATATTTGATTTGATTGCATATTCCATCAAGGCTATACGTTCATATAGATCAATTACGGATATATGTTTGCACCGTGTGTTGTATTTTCTATGCATGTTGCACTAAGCAGCAATGAAAACATATAACAAAGTACGTCAGAAATAATTCCACTAACAGACGAACTAAGTAGACCAAGAGGAAACCGGAGCGTTCCAATCGTATTGTGAACTTAACATTAATACGTCTTTTAACATTTCGTTTTTATAAACGATCGCACATTGACCGCAGTTATGTCCGGAAGTTTATTACAGTCATCTAAGAATAATAGAGCATAAAGAGTTATGAGAGTTACCTAGAGAATATTGTAAGTCGTTTCCATAGGCGAGCATATAGTACATATAACACACATCCTTTACTACCGTGCAAACCAGTCCGTCTATACTCTCCTATACAGGCAACGTCAGTCTTCTCGCATTACTGAATTCGTCTCGCAGCCACCACTACGCAAATTATCCCTGTACCCAACAGCTGGAAACTAGACTCATGCAATGTCACGTCGCGACTCCCCTCCCCCCCTCCCCCCATTCACGACTGCGAACGCGCGGTTCCCCAAAACCTGCCGCCATGTTATCTACGGAGTCGTACACACAGCGATTTAGTATTCCTGAGAGGCGGGCTCGTCAGCTGCGATGCTGTATTCGCTCACATGGCAAGGCTGTATTTGATAGCAATGCGGGGGAAAGAAATTGAACGACATATGCTGCAAACTGAAGCTATGAACCGGAAATGGGTCAGCCCCCGTGAGATTGAATTTACATGTATATCGTCTGGGGCAAATGTCAGATCGCTGAACTGTTAAATATATAGATCTCTATAAGTAGGCTGTGTGTTCAGGAGGAAAGTTTTCCTAAGGTATATAATGCATGAAAAAAGGATTTGTGAAAACAATGTTGTGTTCTGTACCTTTGACATTGTAACGAAACTTTGTATGGTGTATGGAGGGGAATACAATAGAGACAGCAACTTGAGCCGGATGTTTATTTATCTTCAAGTGCACGTTGCAGAGAACACGTATGCATGCGCCAATAGCGTTCATGAATTCCACAAGTAATCTTGTTTCCCCCTAACTAGATATCGAATTGCAAACGGACCCTATTCATCAAACTGTTGTTATTATTTTATAAATACGTTCTTAGTATTTTAACGAACAGCTAAACCGACATGGATACATATTTTGTAAACGGCGCCTCGCTAATGATTAAGTGTCGTTCGATTGAAACCGCATGGAACAAGTAAAGGGGTTGTTATTTGCTTTCTTCAGGCAAACATTCAATAATCCAAAATCATTATTACTTGCCAGTGGCCAACCAACGTCACATGCGTTCAGTTGGAATAGTGATTATATTGTATAGCGCACGTAGTCTTTGACGGCAATACGTGACGTGTTCTTGTCAACGTGTATTAATACAACAACGCAGAAATAGGCCCACAGACCCGTCAGTCAACAATATACTGCCTCGTTATACAGACAGCCGTTGTGTGACTTTCCACAGTGCACGGAGTACTGCAAATCGTAAATCACTGCAAACACACTTCGACGAACTCGTATAATACTACCATACATAAGTTACCGGTCTGAGTATTAAAATGATCCCCTCACCTTTTAACTCAATATTTAATTTATTCAAGACACTGTCCGTAGTTATTTAGAGACACTCCATGAATATCACCCTATCGCGTCTACCCCATACGAATATACCACACCCCATACCACACCACCACACCCCAGTCCCACCCCAACACCGCGTACGTACACACCTCAAGTCAATTGCGTGTATATTTTACGAGAACTGTAATCGATAGCGCATTTCCGTGTACATAGCCCATAAACGCTAGCCTTGATATAGGGAAAATCCTGACTATTTGATATAGGATACCTCGTGTGCTAGCTAGTACGTCGTAGATCAAAGTCGCGGGCTGGTACAAAGGCATGTACCGAGTTGCCTACACGAAAGTCCAAGGGGAACGGCCGATGAAATCGCAGAACGTGATGGCGAGCAGTGCGATGTACTTATCAACGTCGGCTGATGAGATCGAGATATGTGTCATCTATCTAACTAGTTTCTTTGTCTGCGCTCTCGACGGTTGCTTCAGCATGTTACGATGCGCCGTTTTATTTGTCCAAGGTAAAAACTATCAAAGACCATCGCTTTGTCGCTTACGAACAGTTTTAACAGAGAACCATCTCATGGTGATTTTAAGAGCGCTTTTAGCGGTATTATACTGCATTTCTACGATGTACGGACCCGTAAATTGCGAATATATATATATCAGAATATCTTCAAGCAGGAATGATTTCGTAGTGGAATGTGAATCTTCTTAAATTTTACTTTAATTATACTTAATTACAATCATTTTCATTTTGGCTTAAGCGTATATTATCATGTAGACGAGCATGCATAATCATCAGTTTTAAGGTTGACAGTTGTACACATGTACGCACGCGTATATAAGACCCTACTATGCATATTTTTTAGATGCGTTGTATTAGGATATTACATGTACTCTCCAACCAGCAAAACTACGATAATTAACATACAGACAATGCCATTGTCAATGGCATGCAACACACAATTCTGCAAAACTAATTGCAAGCACAGTACGATCGCATTAATAATGTATTTAGAAAGCTACAGATCCAATACTTACCACAAAGACGAGTTTATTATAATAATAATGTCACGTTGAGGCTGAAAAACAACCGTCATAATCAGAATAAAGACTAGTTATTACCACTGCACTGCACAATCTAATGAAGCACCCATGATTGATTGCATACTAGCATGGTATTATCATCGTAATTCTCTAGCATGTGTCGCTGCTAATGTCAATCCACACTGTACACGTAACAAAGCCATTACATTACACAGAGGTGCAATGACGATGTGTGTGACCGAGGGTTAATCCCCCTAGTTTTACATGGTGCACTTTCAACCCCAATTGCTAGAAACCCTTTACCACAATTAACAATTTGGATGGTTCTCGACTAGTAACTGCAATTGCAGTATAAACTTACTATAAACCCTGTGTTGTTTTCTATTTTAATTTATTTTGCGTTATTTTAGTGGGCTGTTTTTGGTGGTGATTGTGGTTGTGGAGATTATGGTGTGTGTATGTGTGTGTGTGTGTGTGCGCGTGTGTTTGTGAATGTGTGTGCGTGTGTGTGTGTGTGTGGATGTGTGTGGATGTGTTTGTGTGGATGTGTGTATGTATTTGTGCATGTATGTGTGTGCATGTGTGGATGTGTGTGTATATGTATGTCGGTATCTATGTATGCGTATGTATGTGTATGTGTGTGTATGTGTGTGTATGTGTGTGTATGTGTGTATGTATATGTATATGTGAATGTGCGTATGTGTATATGTGTATGTGTGTATATGTGTGTATGAATGTGTATATATGTGTGTATGTGTGTATGTATATGTATGTGTGTATGCCTGTGTGTGTATGTGTGTGTTTGGATGTGTATGTGTGTTTGTGTGCGTATGTGTGTGTATGTTTATGTATGTATGTGTGTGTGCGTGTGTGGGTGGGAGTTATGTGTGTATATGTAACTAGGATTACCCATCATGCACCAAATATATTATGGTGATGTTGAATGGGTTTAAGTTTAAGTAAAAGGAGATACGTTACACAATCTAGAGATGAACATATTACAGGAAGGTACGTAGCCGGTATATGGACTAGCCATGGCCGCATAGTGTGTGTGTGTGTGTGTGTGTGTGTGTGTGTGTGTGTGTGTGTGTGTGTGTGTGTGCGTGTGCGTGTGCGTGTATATATTGGAAAAATATTTGTATGAGACCAACCAGTGAATTTACCTTCTTCCATTCAAGCTTTAGATGGAAACAATCGTGAGTGTGTAAGCAATTAACATTTCTATTCATTGTCATGTTGACATTTACAACGATTATATCGTAGGCGTGTACTTCAATGTTATAATTAGTATACCACTCTAGGTAGTAATACACATTCGCCACCATTTACCAACATGGTGGGATGAAAATATTGTAATTGATTTCAATAAGGTTATCGCCCAATAAGGTTATTGCATTTTTATGAGCACTTGAGCATAGTCATATATGAAAAATACTTGAATATAAGTATGGCACTAGTTTTACAGTGTCACAGCTGCCGTCAAGCACCTCCAGTCTTTGTGTGCTCAACGCCAACCTTGTTCTGACTGGGTTTCTGTCTAAATACAAGTAGCACTCGCAACGCAGTAAAACGAACCGAACACAGACACATCTCATGAATGTAGACATGTGTTTCAAAATGAAGTAGCGGTACGTCACATTCACATACCACCTCGTAAACGTATTCACCTACTTTGAAAAGGAGAAATTAACCGATAATGTTTTTTAGACGATTATCTCGTGAGCATTTTCGAAAAACGGGTATTCCTAGTCACGGACGTTAGTTATTAAGGCTTGACAGATAATCCCCTGTACGCTGAGAGCTCTTTAATGAGATACGAACGACGGTATACTAATACTCAATACACTGTCATGAAAGTGTGTAACTAACCAGCGCCTGTCTGAAACATACGTAATTTGGAAGCTTATCGATTTATCGTCCGTGACAAACTCTCTGGACGAGGAAAAAGGCGATACCGTCAATTCTAGACCAACCCCATCACAATCTATATATCTCGTGTCCTGACCATAAAGCGACACGAATATTCCACCGAGCGCACTTACAATCGATGTGGGTAAAGTTTACTGGCCAAACGTCTGGTTCTAAATAGGTCTGCTTCGTTTCTGCAATTATCCCGGAGAAGATCAATCGAACATAATCGCCAAGGCGAGGGCGCAGCATCGCAAACATAAATACAGTTTAGCTGTTATATATCATCCTCTAATATACCTCTTTAACGTGAATTCTGGTATGGTTTATATGTATTTATACCAGCTTATCTATACTGAACGAAAGAAGAATATTGTGCTAAATTGGTGTTCATATATATTAAAGTTGATCAACCTTAACACGAGAAGAATGAAACTGCTCCCGTTCACGACGTGGACGCGTTAAACTAGAGATGCATGATGTAACATTATTGCTTAACTCATCAAGCAGTCAGACTGGAGCGTGCATGTTGCACACACGTGACCGGCATGGTCGCAAGCGACGTAAACGGCACCATAACCTGCGAAGCAGTCTCGGTAAACACAGGCCAAGGTTAATTTTGATAAACATTCGATCCAAGAACCGAAGTCCACGAGGCGGCTGCTGTGAATGCACGTTACGTCTCTGTATCTCGTGCGTGCAGGCTGAAGAGCGTGCTTTAATTATGTGCTTCCTGGCAATATAACGCCTCATTATGGCGGGGGCCGACGAGGAGAGGGAGAGAGGCTGGCCTACACAGGAGACTGTATAACTGGTTATAGGACAAAGGAAGTCTTCAGACGGCTTGATCAAAGTCGAATTATATGTGGTCATTGCTGGAAATTGCGATTCTGTCCTCATCTTAAAAGCTTATCTATTTGTTTTTTATCTTTCTATAATGGTATCTATCTATTTGTCTGTACGTCTGTCTGTTTGTCTGTCTGCTTGAAATCCGCCCGTCGATCCATCCATGCCACAGCATGTAATGGTCCCAGTAATAGGTCTTAGTGTACTTATCAGTTGTTACCTTTCCGGCGCGATCAAGTAACTTATCACTCGTTGTCTTCTCACTAACTTACTTTATAGGTTTTACATTTAACACCACTGGTTATATAGGGTTCTCCTGTACAAAAGGACCGTATCTCCAACTTCACTGATAGACTATCCATCGCAAATACAGAAATTCAGGCTAGCTTAAGAGTTACACCATTTGGTACAGGAGAGTCGTGATCTTCCGGTTAACTTCCTTTGCTAGGTCTTAAGTCACGCGTATACATTACGGACATTTGAGATGGAGCAATGCGTTTTCAAACAAACGTAACCCAGTAAGCGTATGCGTCAGAACGTGTCCCAGAGAGTCAATATGCATAATCTGGATTGGACGCGGATATGGTCTAACTCAGTAAACGGATATTTCAGTTTTCAAGGCACGCCTAAGGCTAAGCCATTCAATGAACTGTTATCCGGTCTTAAAGTATATTATCAGTAAATAGTCCGTAGCACTTCTATAATTACGTGTGTTAACGCATAGTTGATTTTTTAAAATATATATATCTCAAGAGTACACCTCGTTAATAATAAATGACCGGAGTCATCAAATATCAGAGAATCATTCACTGCGCTGTATTTAGTCATAAACATACTTTACAATAACGTTAGTCGAATATGCCATTGCTTATATTATGCGTATCCTAGAAATATACACGTCTTTGATAAATTATCTCCCTTTGAACATTCTTTCGGGTATAATGAACACTATCGGGATGTTGAGAGCTGGTAGTAATATACAATCGTATACAATACGGCCGAGTATGCATACAATCTACGTATACGGCCGCTTACAAAAGATACAATGGCGGACGCTCGAACACTCCACGGGATATATCAAACATCGTGAGCTCCGAGGAGGAGGAGGAGGGATCTTTAAATAACGTATCGATCTTCGGCCAATGTCTTCCAGATCGATAGCTGATTGCCAGACATTGACAAGTTGTGAGAGATGAACAAGGATTTCGATAGCACCCAGTGTCTGTTTCGCGTAGACGATTGTTGGTTATACAATTCTGTGAAGTGTCTGTGCCTATCATTGGAGCTGGGCGAACAAGGGTGGGGAATAATGTAGGATTATAAATGTGGATTGTAGTGGAACAATTGTAACACAGGATATAAGCCCCATTGCTGTTTATATTGCTTCTACTTAAATACATTTGCATGAAGTGCGTACTAACATTCGTATCAATAACGGAATAAGACAAAATGTCATAGAGCTACTATATGAACATTAATGTGTCAGATTATCATCAGCAATACACTCAACTCACAGAAGATCATTCATATGTTAATGCTATATTTACATTAAGCAAGAGGGAATAGAATTATGAGTAATGATTATGAATAGAGGACTGAAACAAGAGATGCATACAATCGTATGTACGTGCTGATCTACAATTTACACTCTAGGTACACACGTTGCATGTATGCAATATAAACGCAATCTATTATTGCATAATTGACATCGTACAGATAGGCTTCTAATATGGATAATCCGTAAACATCGCATGTAATAAACAAGAAGATACTCATAAATACTATACTTATATCATGCAATCGTCAGAATACATACGAAGTCTCACAAGCGCATTTAAGACAAACATAATGGTACGCACGAATTTAGGATACAAATACAAACAGTAACATGCAAAGACATACCAACATGTATACATGTAGTGAGGCCAAAGTACGTTCACTTACATTATCATTTATATGCAGCAGCATTCTATAACATGCAAATACCCTCACTAGTACTGTATGTATGACCCGCGTACACAGACTGAGTTATAACGAAGTCTAACATAACAAATACTAACATGCAACAATCATGGTTTCTTTACTAACGAAGTCTAACATAACAAATGCTAACATGCAACAATCATGGTTTCTTTACACGACAAGCACTTTTGACAATAATAATGTGTCATTGATAGAATATTATTACGATTGTAATATTGCCATGAAAGAAAAAAAATGCTGTGATATTTCAGATTGTGTATTATCCATAGCTCTGTCCAATCAGAGGGCAATACATGGTAGCTATCATCCTCCTCGTTGTTTTGTTTTTACATTCTGACTGCCAGCACACATATACTGTATGTACTCATACAGAAGACATGTAGACTGGCACGTGCGAACTAACGGCAAGGAAGTCGTCAAGTTAGTTACGGAACCAGCCGCTAAATATCAACGCAAGAATAGAATAGCGGAACAACGTAGTAACCGACGCAAGACCGACAACAGTCACTTCTAATACCACCTTTAACAAGTTAATGAGTGCGCATGCTCAAAACATCCGAACCGGAAGTTCTTTGATAACCGGCTCTCGTAAAAAGTGCTTTCTTCCGAACCACGACCGTTCTGTAACGGTCATCACGTTTTATATTCGCCATAACGTGACAGACACTTATGTAAATGGACTTTCACAGACGTGGCACATATATTAAGACGCCTGACTGAGACTAAGGCGTGAATTCTATTTTGAAAGCACGCACCAGTCCTTCTTAATGCAATAGCAGTTCTACTATTCATAAATAATGTATCATACCCGGCAAACACACAACGTTATATAACGTTATTACAACGGTGTGGCAGCGTTGTAACGTTATTACAACGTTGTAATGACGTTATATAACGTTGTGTGTTTGCCGGGTTAACTACCTAACGAAAACTGGACGTATTGATGCACGCATGCGCAAGTCATGTATGTTCCCATCACCCTCTTGTGTCACATCATGTGAAAGTCAGCGTCAACTACGACAGGAATTGAAAGGTGTACAAGCTATTACTTGATTGCATATGTTTATTCAGATACACATATTGTTTGTAAGAAATCATCCTCAAACCGCAACCATTATGCCTCCTTAACATCTCTATCTCTCTCCTCCCCCCTCTCCCTCTCTCTCTCTCTCTCTCTCTCTCTCTCTCTCTCTCTCTCTCTCTC
>JAUTBT010000281.1:0-11347 GCA_032361225.1 Lepetodrilus schrolli | reverse complement strand
TTGAATCACAACACATGAAGAGTCTTGAATCACAACACATGAAGAGTCTTGAAACACAACACATGAAGAGTCTTGAATCACAACACATGAAGAGTCTTGAATCACAACACATGAAGAGTCTTGAATCACAACACATGAAGAGTCTTGAAACACAACACATGAAGAGTCTTGAAACACAACAACATGAAGAGTCTTGAAACACAACACATGTTTCAAGCTGATGGACTTAGCCCTGTACTGGGAGTTTTCCCACACCGCTTGTCTGTCGCCAGTGTTTGTGGAATGGTGAGAGTCTTTTACCGTGTCATGTGTGATACAAACAGTTTTCCCCGCCCAATTATTGAAGCAGCCGTAAAATATATCTGATTATCTCGATCTTCTCTAAATAAATAACTTGATATTTTTTAATAAGGTCATAGTTATTTGATTCCCTGGTTTACAGATCCGCCAACCAATTGTTTCCACTTTGGAAAATAAAAATTATTATTTTATTATATTCCGCCGACAGTGCACAAGTCTTCTGAAAATTATTATAATAAATGGTGATTATATCAATTGTTGACAATTGTATTGATCAATTATATTTATTTTCTGTCAATTGACCATTAATACTCTCCAATTATTTTTATTTTTATATTGGACCCGACCGATTGGCCAAAATATCAAATTATATTTATTTATATTTCCAAAATAATCACAGAAAAATCCATAAACCAGGAAATCGAATAACTGGCCTAAGGTTTGACAATAAGTATTTACTTGTTAGTTATCTTTGAAGCACTGTACAATGATGATGAATTTTGTAGTATTTCTTAGAAACAGTTGAGCTTGTGGCCATTACAAGCATACTGTTGTCACTATGTTTACATACATTTGTTTCAATCACATGATTAAGTACCTACTAAACAACAAATAAGAAGTTATTAGGAAGTATTTTGATGTATGTTCATGGATGGATACACTATATTTTAAATTGGATATTATTATTGTTATGCAATGTGCAGAGCTGGGTGTGTATGGTGTGTGTGTGTGTGAGAGAGAGAGGAGAGAGAAAGAAAGAATGCCATGTGAATATTGACAGGAAGTATGGCACACGACTTATAGCATGGAACAAAGGTATAATACAGGAGTATGACACAAAGGTGTTGCATTACATGTACTTGTCTGTGGGGCTTCACCCTCCAACTTTATGCCACATTTTAAGGAACACTATGCATGTCATCACTATAAGATGTATGTATTCCTATGTCATTGACATTCATGAAGTAGAGCAGTTAATTAAGATGTATTTAACAAAGCCATCTAGACTGCTGCACGGCTTTCTCTTGGTGCTGTTGTATGGTTACTGAGTCTAATGAAGTGTTGAACATCTCCAGTCACAGAGTGTACACCCGTGACGCTATACTGTGTAAGTCTTAGGAAGCGCTGACATAAACACTGTATACCTGTACGTTCACGAACATCGTCATGAAGTCCATTTAAGCATACTGCGGTATAGATGCCTCGTCAAACGTTATTTATTAAGATTTAATTAGCATTTAAAGTGGAGTGAAAGTTGTAGGAGGGATAATATGTTTACTTGTATTCCCATACCACATGCTAACCCACTCTCAGCCAAGTACGGGCGTCATTGTCTGCAGGGGAGATAGGCCGCGGACTACAATCAATCTGTTTCCGACTAAAGCCCATTTACGCCCCCGAGGTCGCTGGCCTTCCTGATCCATTGCATTCCTCAATGCATCGACGTTTTATAACTGCATGTTAATTTCTGCCTCTTGAAATCCCTATCAAAGACCCAGAGTATATTTACATGGACTTTGAATAGCGTGCGCACTAGGGTGTGTTATGAACGCAGCTTTTTTTTTTTTTTTTAAATGTTGTATACCAAACTAATATAGACTACCAATGGTCGAATTATTCGGAAGAAGCACTGATTTTAATGCCTTCAATAATTGGCCCCAACAATTCTTTATTGAAATATGCATATTAACAGGCCATGTTTTAATCCTATCCAGAACAAACCTCTTCTCAATGTAGCTATCCAGGAACCTGATCGGTATACTTTTTCTACACCTATTCTCTAATACTCCATTTATTTCGAGACACGAAGTATCAAGTTATTCAGATTTTAGCCTTTGACAGCAGTATAATATATATCGTATAATATATCTTTTATTCTCTCTATATATTAGTAAGTCCGCGTAGTTGCCCGCGTAGTTTATTGACATTCGCAAGAACGGTAGTTACAGCACTACGTCTGTTGTGTTTCCCCCTCAGTCATGCACGGTAAAAACAAGTAATTCTTTGCTTTATATATGCATATGTTGATTGCGACATGGGTGTTGTGAATTGATTCTTCTGTTTCTTTGACTGAAGAGAGGGCGTATTATGAACTATCACATTAGTTTCATATATTAACAAGTAGGCCTATATTCGCGCAAGTATCAATGCTTTCTTAAATTTAACGTGGCCCCAACATTATTGTTATAAGAAATCATCACATGACAATATGTTTCACAAAACCATATTTGAGCACATTCAACAAGAAAATTACAACATTTGGATGGTTAAATGATAGAACATTGCGCGTTGCATCTTGTTATTAGGCTATACGATAATAATAATACCTGTTTCCATTCACACTACAAAACAAAAACAAACACACACACACACACACACACACACACACAAACATACACGCACACACACACACACGCACGCACACACACACGCGCACGCACACACACACACACACACACACACACAAACACACAAACACACACACACACACACACAAACACACACAAACATACAATAACTATCAATTTTGAAGTTGTCGTAGGCCTACTTGTTTTATTAACAAGGTGGAATTGTGCATTATATTTTCCCGTGTAAATATTGGGAAGTAAAAAAAAGTTAGACATAATACACTCAAATGAGATTCTTGAAAAGAGCATGAATGTATACCACCAACAAACCCTGAGCTCTTTTTGTACATTCGAACTCCATATACCCGCTTAAAATGGGGTTTCATTCAAAGTGCAAACCAGGGTCGATAGACTGTCGTCTGCTACATCTGACAGGTCGGCAGTACTCGCGCATTTCCGTCGCATTCCGAGCGATGTCGGAAAGTCAGTGAATGACAGTCTGGCTTGTGGATATCACCTGTACAGGTAAAAGTTTCTGTATGTAGTTTTACTGACAACTTGGAGTATATGTGCCTGGATACTTTCATCTGAGTGGGGAAAGTAAAGGACGTGGGTGCTTGGAGTACCGTCGCCGTGTGGATACACTACCTGCGAGAATGAGGAACTTTTGCCTAACGGGACTCATACTGAGTGTACTCAGCCTACAGTTTACCTGTGCTAGGCAAAAATCACCATGCGTTGAACAGTCCCTCGAATACCGCGAGGAAATGGCAAACGTTGTTATATCGGGGACTGTCAAAGACATTATGCCTGATGCAAACGGGAAAAATATGTATAAAAGTGAAGTTGAGGTAAAAAGAGTATTCAAAGGTGATGACATTGTTGATCAGTGCTCTAATTTCGAAGACCCGGTCACCCGCCATCAAATGATTATGGTCGACGGGTTCGGGGATGAAAGTATCTGCAATAGTGATGTAAGAAAGTTCGATACCAGGATATTTTTACTGAATAAAGGTTCGAATGGAGATCTCAAGCTTAACTCCAGCATAGTCCGGATAACGTTAGCCAACCTGGAACACACTGATGCCGTTGTCAAAGGTAAGGGGGTTCTGGCCTTTAATTTCCTCCTAAGTTTGCCCAGTTTGTTCTTGGATTACTAGTTATCCTTGTTTACAGGTTTTTGTGCCACACAACTTTGTTTCAGATTTAAATAGACGAGAGATCAGAATGTCTGAAAACAAGAAAATTCCAGACAAAGGTTGACGCAAGAATGCATAGGACGTCGTCCCTTTCCTTTCTGAGAATCGGGTATCGACATAGACACACAGCACTGTACATAATATACCGTACTCATATAACAAATGCAATACCAAGCTCTTTCTCCCGTGGGGTATTTAATACTGAGATGAATTAAAATATGCCATAGTCAGGTATGTACTTCAGACGGTACTTAAATAATGTCCCAGCTGATAAGAAATGTGTGTGTCAATATCACGCATGCGTGTTAATTTAATTCATATTCCAATGTTGATAACCTCTGGACTATAATCTCAGGCTATGGTCTCTGTATTATCCTCAGTTACATTGCGATTATATTAAACTGTAACAACGTAGGTCATATTCTAGTACAGTACCTGTAACCAGTTATATTTAAACTGTAATAAATCTGATTGAAATACAACTATATGATGGGTGTTGTATGATTAACCTTCAGAATGACATACCTGCCAAAACAGACAATGTGCAAGTGCTGATTGGTATGAATGGGCAAAAATTAAATAAACTGTTATGATTTACCCACATAGGCCTATATGTTGTAGAGTATATTCGTATCTATATAAGATATTATTTAACACGGATTTGTTGAAGTATATATTTCTCAATCTCTATACTATACATCTATCATGAATAGAGCTATATATTGAAGTATATATTCCAACATATTTAAAAATATATTTATATATACCTGTATGTTGAAGTATATATTTCTCTATAATATCTTATGGTGTACCGGTATGTTGAAGTATACATTACTGTATGATCTCGATGTATGTGTTGAAGTATAGTGTTCTCTATTTATTCATGATATCACGATGTAAATGTTGAAGTATATATTCTAAAGCTATATATCATCACGCATATGTTGAAGTATTCTGTAAATCAAAAAATGTTAGTGAGCATAAAACTTTAACGAAGTTGCTCTTACACTTTAACATTTCATTCGCTAATATTTTTTTAGAGTATTCCGTAGATGTACGTGTGTAGGCCTTTCAATATTATTGCCGTCACTGATGTTGTTTGTTTGTGTAATTTACTTGTATAACAGCATCAGTTTCCAAAACAAATAAAACACAAAACAAAAATGTGATTAACTATATTTATATAGTAAAGTTACATATTAAATAAATATAAATAATATTGTCGATGATCCACTTGACACTAAATTTAATGATGCTAACATTTTATTATTTACAGTATAGTTGTTTCTAGCCTATGATTACACCTCAGACGTAATAAAGTAATGTATTTGTCTTGTCTGCTTGGTGTGGTCTCTTTAAATCACTAGACATCGTTTGTACAGTTCGTCAACCCCTCACGTGTGTGAGCCGTAACGCCAGAAATAACTCTTTTGCAATATAGCCGCTGATACCGACGTTTAACTAGAGCTAACTTTTAACAGACCGGGTAAGGCTGATATGGCTGGGAGAGAAAGAGACCTAGATTGTCTATTGTTTGCTGTGTAGTGCAATACCCATCGTGATTAGTCAATGGTCCAGCCACACTTCACTTGCTAATGGGATCAATTATGGTGTTAATGATTAGAGAGTGTCGTTAAGTACTAATGGACGTATACCTGCACTGTATGAACCTGTCTAAACTTCTGTACACTTAGACCAATATGGATGGGAGAACATTTACATTATATGTGTAATAGCCATGTTAGCTTTCTTTAACAGATAACATCTTGTTTTCTCTCTACATTATAAGGAGATAATTGGAAGCTCATGCAAGTTGTGGGAGATTAGGTGTTGCCAAGTATGTCAAAATTAACAATGTGTGGGTTTAAACAATTTAAAATAAAAAATCTAGTTAATGGTGTTATTAATTTATGTTTCCATACACATGCTTTTCTTCATTTATCTTATGTTATCCCAGGGTTTCACCACCAAGCGGGTTGCCACATTACAACCAACATACATACACAGTCAAAATATTTATATTTGCAGAGTCAGCTAGACACTGTCAATACAGCGTCCCTGGTATGGCATTGTGCATTGATTCTGTTTTGTCTGCACAGGATAATACCCACCTCAAATACCAGTCAGTACCAACAGGTACAGATTGGATACCCAAGGACAATACTCCAGAAGTCATTGGTGTCATGAAATGTGAAGACATTCATACACACACATCATTGTCTATTGAAGACATTAGACATATACTTTGTTCAGATTTGAGGCCAAAATATCCACATTCACTGGTCTTTTGCAGTCCATTGAAATCATTGTATTAAGTCATTTCCTTTATGGTCAGTTAATAACATATTTCTTTTGAGAAGGATGATATACCATCCTGATTAGTTGTCAAATACGAAATACAAGAACAACTCAACTGTCAGAGGTAAATAATAGATGTAGCAAATATGTAAAATTAGATTCATGAAAGAGATAAATAACATCTTGTTAAATTTGTTTTGTCTGGTGTTCACATCTGAGCCTGACATGCTGTTGAATTGAATCTGATGATGATTGTGATTTCAGTAGTGATTTCAATGCATTTGTTCGAGTCCATAAACATATTGTCAGTTTACAATAATAAATCTCCTGTGGCGAGATAGAGATTTGAGATTGTAGCCATGAGAATATTATTCTGCATGTATCCATGACAAATATCCCATTGGTCAAAGTGTAGAAAGTAGCCTCAAGCAAGGTTGTCTTTTCTATCCTTGGCTTTTGTGCACTATGTCAGAAAACTACATGTTTGTCTAGCCTTCCTTCTGTAGGCAACCGGAGAGGATTATGACTGCTAGTCAGATCAAACATTATGTCTGTCTAGTACCGTCCTGTGGGTAACCAGACATTTATGACTGCTAGTCAGATCAACTTGATCAGGCCAATGCCTGGTAGTCAGATCAACTGATCAAGGGTGGCTTAACCAGCAAAAAGCACACCCCATCAGATAGATTGTCAGAGGATAGTGTTCCGCGGTGGTCATCCATGTCAAGTAATCTCCTGGGTTAACGCCCTCCAGCCTCTGTCTGGAAAACGATGAGTCTCGGAAACAGAAAGAGTCTTCCATTGTCAGGGCGGATGAAATGATATGTTGTCACTTCATTTCTGTATCACTTCTACATTCCCAACCAAGAACAGACAGTGGTGTTCAACTGCAAAATGTTTTACTATTGTAAGAACACAGTGGAAGCATGGTGCAATAATACTTTAAATTATAACGGTAATTACTAACTCAGAAATCTGGCTGAATACTTGCTAATAAATTTGATACCTATTTTTTCTTACCATGATAATATAGATCTGACACCACAATGACTTCATTTAAAGTGGATGACATGGCTAGAGCCTTGTACAAACAATGATATGATATGTCAATATCTGGTAATGCCCATAACACCATGGACAACAGCGTACAGGCTCCTATTTCACTACAGATTAAATTTAGTAGTGGTTAATTAACTTCCAGATATATATTACTCCCTACCATGACTATCAATCATCTAGATATTATCAGATTTGTTTAGTTTCCATTGCTTCTCAGAACTACAATCTTGCACCTAATCTCCCAATAATACTCTGATCCATTTGTTACATCCACAGTCGAATTATACTCAATGTTATTTCGTAAATCCTATGAACAAACCAATGGAGCATATTTAAGATGAATAACATAATACCTGACACACACAGATGCAACATTATGTGTGGGGATTTACCTCAAGGGTGCCTTAACATACCTCGCCCATTGTGGTGTGTTATCCCATTCACTCATTCCACCAGTCTTAGACAGAGAGGAACATTACACGTGGAAGTTCACGAGTGACTACGTTCAGTTCGCTTCAGGTGACGAAAATTTGATCTTGATGGTGGAAGTGTTCCCAGAATACAAGCTCTTGTTTAATCAGCAGGAAATCGGGACTCTTCAAACTATTCATGCCTGAATGAGGGCAAAATGTATTGTCTAGATTGTATACGATACCAATATGCTATCAAAGAAATACTTTGTTGCTAACTATCTCAATAGACAGATAATGAAAATGAAGACAGCAGTAGATGTCTCAAATGCTGTAATCTTTGAAACAGGAGTCTGTCAAATGTTATCAACTTCATCTACAAGAACTTTTGCAAGTATTTTTTTTACTAAAACACATCAATTCACAAAGAAAGAAGTGATTATTGCTAGGTTTACACATGTATATGATATATATATATATAAAATGGCAAGAAGTTAGTACAGTATATTATCCTATTTTTAAAGTAACTAAACCACCAGACAGACATTGATGAATATATTAAATATAATATCCATAGTCAGCAGATATAATATTGGCACAAATGAAAAATCACATTTCCACTTATATCAGAACACTGGTCACTAGTAAGTCAAACAGTCTGTTGTCGACATTGTGTCTTGTCCAAAGCACATCACAGTAGACCAGTGGTAGGGATGTGTACACTATTTGATCACCTGGACCCATCCAGCCCATCCAGCCCATCCAACCCATCCAATGGGTCCGCCCGCCACTCCATCCGGCCCATCCAATGGGTCCGCCCGCCACTTCACGTGCAGTGGGGAGCCTGCTGTGTTGGCGTGCTGGAGCTAAGAATGTGTTTGTCCAATGTAAGTTTTTACAGTTTGCTTTGATGTTTGGTGACCCTTGTTGACAATGAGTTTTATACTCAGGTTCCTGCATTTCCTTGAATAATTCAGAATATATAAACTGCAAGGAACTATATCTGTCAGAGAAAACATGCTCAAGTCTCATATTATATCATGGGCAAAGATTGTTACTTTTTCATCACAAACGACTCATAGTCAGAAGTCTCGAGTTTGATCCTGACTGTAGTCAAGATATTTGTCAATGTGTGAGTGATGGTAAACTGCAGTTTGAAATGTACAAATCCACACAATCTCAAATTATGACTTTGTACATTACTGAATATAATTAACAGAAAACAAACTGTACATTCATGAAAAATAATCTACAGATTTCCAACGGACAAAGATGGCAGCTGTATTTTAATTGTGTTTGTGGGTTGAATGAGGAGTGACACATACATGAGTGACACACATCTCTGGGTTGAATGAGGAGTGACACCTATGAGTGACACACCTCTCTGTTGAAGCAGGTCACTGCCATCTCCAGTAATTCTCTTTGATGGATCAGATTTATGACCTAATTAGATCTAGTTGCCAAGGGATGTCCTCCAGTGAGGAGACAGACCTCTTGTTGTACAACAAAACTAAATTCTGCTGCTGGAAGTAGATTGTAAGCATCTGGGAAGAAGCCTGTCATTACAGGAAGCATGGACTGCAACTTCACTAAATATAATTGTACAATATAATTGTAGTTGTGATGTCTTCATTGACATTGTCTTTCCAATATTTTTTTGGAATTGATTTGTGACAAATCAGCTGAGATTTTTATGCAATCCTCCAGCAGTGTTCAGGGGTAGAAATAAGTGTAAATTTCTAGATAGCCAGGAGGGCACTTTGTTCTGGAAAATAGAGGGCCCTCCTAAACATATAAGGGCCATTATTATTTTTTCTTTAAAAAAAATATATGTTGTCAAATAACAACTTTATAGGATATATATGTAAATAACTGTCATGGAGCCTCAAACATGAACTTTCTGGACCTCATGATCCTGACTGATTCGGACATTTGCTAATTCAAAGGGCTGATTATTTCATTTGTTGTCAACTTACATTAATGCTGAATCAAAACTTATTCTTGTAATATTAAATTATATAGTTTCTGAAATTTATCGTAACATATGATGCTACTACCTACACTAATTACTATTAAATAATAATGATAATAATAATTATATTTATTGAAAATCAAGAGGGCCAAAAGGGCACACTAGAAATACAGATAGCGTGCCCGACAATCGTTTTACGTGACATTGGCCCTCAGGCAGGTGTTAATTCTAGTCCTGGTGTTACAGTAAGATGCAGAAAGTAGGGCTGATACAGACACAAGTAAGGATGATATACGTACAGTCAGTATGTAGACATTACATCGCGATCTCACCTGCATTGACTACAATGCATCCTGATAAAATGTATTTAAAATTTGGAAAAATCAAAAAGGTTGAATTTGGTAGTGATTGTCTAGTACTTTGTCACCTACTGGTTTATATACATAAAGAAGTGTCCTGTTTGTGTTTGGTGTAATTTAATTACATGTTTTGCTTAATAACAACGTTGTTGTTCACTTGTTCAACTTTATGTTCTATGGAAAATTTATGTTTATTTGCTAAAGCTTTCACATGGAACATGTTCCAGGTTTATATCCCGCCCCGGGAACCTGGCATTAATGTTCGCGAAAGTTACCTTACTGACGCAATATTGATAGGATGCGATATCTGTAGAGTGGCAATGCAGTTATCATCCTTGGACTTGTCAGTACCAGCAGGTGCTCGCAGGTTTACTGCAACATTCAGCGCTACAGATGTTGTGGGTTTCCTCCTGCCGTAAACTGACAAGTCGTAATATAAGTGAAAGAATCTTGAAAGCAACTCTAAACCCCAATTTAAAAAATAAAACACAAACAAAATATGGAACGTAAAACTAGACATTTTATTGGAACTCATGGTCAATAACTTGTGCTATCACGGTTTTTACTAATAATGAAACTGAAAAGTCTCCATTATTCCTACCTCCTTTTAATGTTTCTAAAAAAATATGATACCATCAGCTTTTCATGGAAATAAAGTTGAGCATATTTTACACATTTCTCACAAGCAAAGGATTATCTGTGAATCTGTTTTATTCTGATATGTGAAATATATTGCCGAGGTATGAGAAAACTCATCTGAAGAGAGTTCTGGTCTGTTAATCATGATTTAATTTTCATAGTTTGTATGTCTACAATGGTGTAACTTAAAACTGGCATCTCACGTATCTGAGGCTGGGTTGTGTTCCGTCTCAAGAACACAGAGGCGTACCTTTAAATGAGTGAAACTTGGCACACTCCTGGTCCCACATGCTGTGCTCACACAACATTACAAATATGAGCATACATTCTACACTGGGAGCGCTCTTGTGAATTCATGTCACAGTCCTCTGCCTTGATTAGATCACAGCAAGACGGTCAGTCACATATCTGTGTGTTATCAGAAATGAAGAATGTCAGATCTAGGTACTTGAAACGAGAGAGATTGGGCTTAGAAGTAGCAGAAGAATTGTCCACTGAAGTGGTTGATTTGTTTCCTTAAAGGCACACTCAATTATATTCTTGTACAGGTGGTGTATACATGCTAAGGTGAAAGCAATGTAACAAACTCTCTTTTAGTAATATCTGAGTTGAAGGATGGACCGAAAGCTGTGACTATTCCCTACATCGTTTCATACTTTCTGAAAGCACTAGGAAGTCTCTCTCTCTCTCTCTCTCTCTCTCTCTCTCTCTCTCTCTCTCTGTCTCTCTCTCTCACTGCGGGGGGGGGGGGGGGGGGGGGGGG
>JAUTBT010000280.1:0-11351 GCA_032361225.1 Lepetodrilus schrolli | reverse complement strand
TTCAGCGCTACGGATGTTGCGGTTTCCTCCTGCCCTAAACTGACAAGTCGTGATATAAGTGAAAGAATCTTGAAAGCCATGAAGGCAACCATTGCCACAGACAGACGGCTAAGGTCTAAGTTGGAAAAATGACTACTTTTCATGCAGGAGAGGGCAGGTTGGTTTGTGAATGTAGTATTATAATGTCATCCTTTATTCCACAGTGAATTCAAGTAATTATGCACGTTACAATTCCAGGAGTTGTTGGTAGAGAATTCACTTTCTCGCACATTTGTTTTTCCAACCAGAAATAGAAAGCCATGCTGAACAGACCGGCACAAATCCAAGATGGCCACGGTTTTAATTTCAAGATGGCCGCGATTTACCCTAAATTTATTGCAAGATGGCGTGACCTGATACTCAGTCTCTGATCCGTGGTTGGAGACCAGACCCCCACGGGCGAGTACTAAGCCAACCCGAGTTCGAACCGCTTGGCCCCGATCCTGTTTGAAGGCAGGCTAACACATGCATACTCTATGGAGCAGCATGCTTGTATTGCGAGGATTGTTGATGTTCGTGTTCCTAACATACCTAATAAATAAGATGAAAAGCTTAGAAACGCCAAAATGCCATTTCCGACTCTGCTATGCGTCTTAATCGTGCGAATAATCCGCAACACAAGATCTCGCCACCAGCCATGAGAGTTTGGCATACTTGCTCGAGACCCTGGGGATAGTCGGCAGCGGCGGGCCCGCAGATTGTCGTGTTCTTTGGGAAATACTGCGAATTTCTCCTGGTTGGGGAATCGGTGCAGCGGTGTTGGTTAATGTGGCTGACTTTGTGCTGCCTCGCGCAGTCGGAGGAGAGTCTTTGCGATCTGACGTTCCTTCTCTCGCTGTGTAAACCTGTGGCATACGAAACACTCTCAGGTATGGGCGGTGTATTCTGTTGCTGACAGGGGAAAAGCATAGCCCCTACGGTTTGCCAGACACAGTTACCGACACACACGATTGTTGACTTTCCTGATTTAGGAAATAACGATTCTAAATCAGGGTTTTATCATGAACATGCTAAAATAAGACAGACCTGTATATGCAATTAATACTGTAGCATAGTATAAAATAGAAGGGGCGGTGTATGCCACAGTATGGTATTATCTAAGATATCGGACATGCATTTATACTTATTTCGCATAAAATACCATGATTCTTATCCTAAATGTGATAGATGAGAGAGAGAGAGAGAGAGAGAGAGAATGGGGAGAGAGAGGGAGGGGAGAAGAGAAAGTGACAGAGATAATAGAGAGAGTGTGGAAGAGAGAGAAGAGAGAGATAAGACAGAGAGATAATAGAGAGAAAGTGAGAGAGGAAGAGACCGAAATATAGATAGAAGGGAAAAGAGAGAGATAGATAGAGAGAGAGAGGGGCTAATTCACGTACATACATACACATACGAGACTTACAGGGATGACTAAAACGTGTCATCGTAATACCATCTACGTATCATTTCAAGAAGACTGATGTTGCAGTTAGGTTCCAGAGATTGTTGCAATTTTATTACAGAATAATAGTATCATTTGCAATCTTGGCTTCTCCGATACATACATATTAGTACCGTACGCCAATAGTAGAAGCATGACCACACCGCTGTGTAGACATTCTGGGAATGCTGACCTGAACCAAACAATGCTCTCACAACTTGGTTCTCGGTAGAATGTCGACTTGGTATGTTGATTTAGCGATTGCAATAACGATGACTGTGTCTGTGGTGATGTGACTGTAGTGGTGGCGGCCAATGAACAACACGTGATGGTTTTGCTGGAGTACATACTCTGAGGTTTGGAACATGAATAATAACAACTACAGAGAATCCCTCTATCCTCCAGGTAGTGTACACTATAGTTGATACACGGTTAGGAAGACTGTTGTTAATCTTTTGGGTCTTGGTCCACAGAAGATTTACGTTTGGTCTTCCCAGACTTCTCATTTGCTATTTATCCAAGGTCTTCAAGGACTCTGCGGCCATATTATATATCATCCTATTATCACATGAATCCCGCATATGCACATTTTCATATAATTCATCTGGCCCCGAGATTACGACATCTGTTTGAGTACAATCTCAAGGGTTTGTTCACAAATCCCCATAAAATATTTGAGCTTGGACATGACACAGTTCTCAAAAGGTTTCGTAATCTCGGGGCCAGATAATATGTATTTCAGTTGTTCCATACCTCCAGCCAATCTCCTTGATATTATTAATACGTTCTCTACAAAATTGTAACAGTAATTTTGGATATATCTTTTAACGTAACTTGACGTTTTGCTACAAGGAATGTTGGTAGTTAAGGAATATTTCGTGTTGGAATGTTTGCCATGGCAGTTGATTGGTGGAGAGGAATAACGTGACGGGTGTGATTCGATGATGGTCAGTTGCTGGCATATGTCCAATGGTATATCAAAACTGAATTTCTGCGGTCAGTATTTAACAGAGCTTATATCCGTTTGAATTTCCAAGTTACATAACCTTCCATGCAGTATACACATAGACAACAGTTTGAAGATTGGGATCCAACGTTTCTATACATAACACAAGTTGATACCGTTATCGTATGGATGATCGTGATCGTGTTTCCCATAAGCGCACTTGAGCAGCTATACATGTATACATGTGCATAATAAATAAATAAATAAATAAAACACCAATGGCCAATCTGTGTAACGTATATATCTTGCCTTCTTCTAAATCTCTACACACAAACGTCGTCAAGATATAGCATATAAGCGGAAAATATTGTGGAAAACATCGCAACTCCATAGCATTGTCTTCGCCAATTGTTACCTAGAACTAAACATGTCCTTAACAATTGACACCTCGGACCCATTTACGTGTATAGCTACAACCATTTAGGTAGAAAATACTATAGTTCACTCAACCACAGCTATTTAGTACTAATTTCAATTGTATGCAACATACACTGCGTCGAATTAACACTGCGAATGCTTAGTATGAAAACCAGAGTGCATTCTACTGATAAATGTATCCCTTCAGCCACAAGTGCAAGATGTCATAATGAAATATGATAATGACATATGATAATGGCATATGATAATTATCATGATACTTATTTCTGTGGGACCAATGATCTTAGTGATGACCCAGATACGCATATTAAAGGTACACGTCACCAGAATGCTATGATATGCTTCCAGCAGACCAGAACAAAGTCAATATTTGTTTCATGGTTGTGACAAAATTACCTAAAATTTAATTATTAATATTATGGTTTACACCGTGGACTTTCCCCACAGAAGATATACGATACCATGTGATGATGGTATGGGAAGAATCCGCTGCACCTAAACACATTGACGGACGTTAAATCGCCATAATGAGCGTTGCTTCGAGGGTGTGCTATTAAATCAAAATCAAATTGAAAAAGAAAAATGAAAGAAAAACACTCAAAAACATAATCCAAATATTCAATTACAGGCATACAATCACGGTTTATTGACATAGTTCATATAGTCCAATTCGATACAAAACTACCACTTAAATATGCCTTTAATAGAAACACACACACACACACACACACACACATATGTGTAGGCCATATACTAATGATTTTTGGCTGTTTGGGGGAAATTATTTATTCGATCGGTTATGAATAATACAGATACAAAAGTAAATTGCAGCTTAATTATAATGACTTAGCACTAGTATCAAATGAAGAGATGGTGCAAAACTAATTAATTAATATCGATGGGAGTATATTATTTGAAACATTGTTGCCATGTTATTTTGAAAACATTGTAGAAAGTTTAATTATTCAGAAGACTTGGACAGAATCTTCATTATCCATCAGAAAGGTAAACTATTGCAAACATTAAGCAATTTCACTAAACTCCTTTTCTTATATCCCTATTTTGTTATCTCCTATGTCTAGAAAGGATACCTTAATTCCGGAATTTAAAATCAAATCACCCAAATAATTGGGAAACAGCATTGATAATTATGAGTTTCGTCATACTTTTACAAGTTAACTTGTGACTAGCAAGCATTGCAATCATGTATTCTGCAGTAGATGATGAGACTATTTCTATAATAAATCCACTATTGGTTAACCCTCTTCATGCTGTGAACATCCAGAGATGCCCTAAAAAGCATAGAGAGGGTTAAAGTGTCATGCACACTGCTAATATTCTCCGATCTGTCCATGATTTCTTTATAAAATCTCGTAGATTTAAGCTCTGAACATGTGCTAGCGATTTATAATTCAATGTGTTACATTAGTTAACGTGTTATCGAAAAATTCTGGAAGTTGGTCTTTAAACGACATGGAAATGTATGTACAAATATATACACTTTAGTTCGATTTCGATGTTACCTTGATTAGCAAATGTATAATGTAATGTATGTGTTATTCGTCGAGGAGAGGTATAAAATAAGCTCTACAGCTTGATTACCAATCCTCATTCATGTATTTTGGATAAAAATATGTTTAAATCAAATGCCATATGTTTAGTACTGTAATTATGTATTTACTTGTTTTATGAAATATATAGCTTGTCCATGTTTAATGCCCTTATTTTATATGCGATTTGTTATAATGCTCTGTATATGCAAGCCAAATTCCTGGAAAGTTAATAAAGCTTTATGTTATCTTATCTTATTGAAAGCAGTCTTCATAATATACTTTCTTTAACAGGCACTTAATAATGTAACTGTTCTACTTCAGAGTTGCAGCAAGAAATTCATAATGTATTGCACTGGATAATCATATCCTTTTGCATCCATTGCTGGTGTTAAGTTTTATATTCTATATACAAGTACATAGAATAGTGTCACTATTGAGTTTAAAGGCACACAATCACGGGATTGTTAACATATTTGCTGGTCAAACGTATTTTTATATGAAAGTATATTAGGAAATCTACCTAATTCACCATACACCATAAAGTCTGGAGTTGACTGTTTAACGTTAAGAATGTATTTACAGAATTTTAGATGTACCCATTCTAAGACATAGAGAAGGACAGGTTGAATAACTTGATCAAACAGTTACAACTGGCAGTCGATTGGTATGTCTCGTTGGCGAATAAACTTCAGATTGTATTTTTTTAAAATCACGATCTACAATGTATCTCTGAAAATTGTTGTATCGCTGAGTTCGTGAACAGGATCATTCATTCCATGAAACACCAATGTCAAGCCTGTATAAATCCCAGGGGCGGCACACGTCCTACTGATATGCAGGACCAGGCACGATGTTGGAGACTTTCAATCTATGCCTTCTTTAATTTTTCATGGAGTGGTCACAGCAATGTGCACAACTTGTGATATTATTGTACACACACCTCCTAAATGGTGTGGTTATCTAATTCCAGATTTCCTCCAATGAATGTTGCCTGGTTTATGAAATAAATGACTATTGATTACATGCATATGTTCATTTTCGGTTGAGTATAGACTTTTTCTTAAGTCTTCATACACTGGACCTTTCATAATAAAATGGTACTGATCTTCAACTGCTCCAGTACTGCACATTCCACATATTCTAAATCAACAGCTAAATAGTCTTCTATAATTGGATAATGCTGAATCAATTAAATATAATTCAGGCTCTATAGTAACTATGCTGTGAGAACCAACTGGAAAGATCTAACTATACGTTGTCCTGCGAATAATACAGGGTGCGGCTATCATTTGAAGTAACCGCACATTTCTTTAGTTTAATCCTTGGATTTTCGTTGTTTAAACGGAAATGCTTGTATTGAACCATATATTATATTAAATTATCATATTTTAGAAGTAGCCTCCTTTAAATAACCATGTGTCCTTTTCATTGTAAATGCGTTTCCTTAATGAAACGTACAGGAATGTGTTTTCTTTCTCTCTAATAGTTGATGAAGTAACTAAGCAAGGATGATAAAAATCAGACTATATTGAATGATTATGTTCCTTGGCTTTGCAGCAGCAGTACAAACTAAGGCAGATGATTATTTTGGCTGACACATTTTTGTCGGTTTGTGGTGAATATGGCACTGCAAAGGTCCGTATGAGATCACAGTGGTATCTGGACGGTAGAAATATCTGCAGGGTACGATGGTGTTTTGAAGTTAAGTGTACATTAAAATTGCGTATTCAAATTGTTGCAGCAGATTTTCCCTCTCGTGTATCCAGCCAAATTATAAAGACAACATCACTATTTAAGTAAGTAAATATAATGTTTATTTGCAAATGGCGTTGATATCAATACAATATTTATAATGTATGGACACATTGCGATGACATGAATAATGAGAAGGGGAAAAAACATGTTATAGGCAGAACACATTATGGCATAATAACAATGTAATGATTGTATACATTTTATTGCAACATTAGCAGTGCAACACGTTCCGGTTACCTACTGTTATGATCTTATTAGCACTCGGCAATAGGCCTACTAATAATATCATTCATTGCAATAGACTGTTCTGTTATTTTATTTAGAGTTGGTATAGTTCTGACTTAGTTCGACACTAATGTTATGAAATTATTGATTAGCTATGCTAGCTTGTGTAATGTTTTCCCGTTTCCCTAGCAAAATATTTAGTTCTAATCTAATCTAATCTAATAATGGACAATTGACCTACATATTATAGTCCAGTTGCACAGCACAATGTTTGTTAGAAACAAGTACCACATTTGGGAGACAGATATGTATGGTCACTACAAGCATTCTAGGCTATAGAACTACCTCAGCAGTCCCACCTTGTGGGTGGTTGGTTTCACCACCTAGTCTTGATGGCTAAAACGGCATATATCATTAAATAATTTTGGATTTACCAGGTAGAATATAATAATTTTGATTTCAGATTTGTGTACATGAGATGTTAGGGGATTAGCTATTTAAATTTCGTAAAGACAAAGTATGACTAGTGCCACCACCTAAATACTTAACTTTGGATTTAAGTGGAATATTTTATATTTATATTGGTCGTCAAATCCAAAACAACTTGTACTATCACACTGTATATACCTGTAACTGAATATATGAGGTATATAATTATATTCATTCTGTTTTCGGAATGATGAAATGATTTCAGAATTGGTATCACATTGTGGCAGTGATGATAAAAACAACCAAACATGTAATCTAAACATCTAGCATGAATTGTTCTTTTCTGATTTCGGCTTTGTTTTTTCAGGAGCATTGGATATGCTCGCAAATATTCTATTAGAAAACAGTATACTCATAAAGATACATTTACTTTACTTCCATATTATAAAAATCATGTCACTCCTGGAAGCAGTCTGTATTATAAAAATAGCTACCATTTATGGGCAACAATTCACTCTAGGCGTATGCAATACAGACCCAATTAAGATCTAATAAAATTAGTTATAACTAAATTTAGTTCTCCATTATAATAATAATAATAATAATAATAATAGTAATAATAATAATGTGAATATTTATCTTGGGCCAAATCCACTCTCGAAAGCATGCTCATGGCGCTATCATATATGCATATGATTCTTTCAAGAATGTATATTAACTATATAATAATTACCAAGTAGGTTTCGTCCTAGCCAGGGTTGTATACATGTAAAGCTTATTGCACAGGGTGAATTGTACGTTATTTATAATACATGTAGCTCATATTACAAAGACAAGAAATGCCCATCTGAGCTGCGTTCAGACTACTACTTATCTCTACACTACACTACGCTACCTTTCTACAAAGTAGTGGCTGACTGAACGATTTCGTAGGAATTAGCAGGAAATCGGTTTGCACATGTGTGCAGTCTATTCCCGTCATGCTTTGGGTTTTCCTACTATTCCTACAAAGCACTACGGGCTCAAAAGCCGTAGTAAAATGTATTGCTACGTAGTACTACAATGTTTTGGCTGAATGGCTACTGTAACGATATCTCGCACTTCGTAGAGATATTTATTGCTGCCTGAACGCAGCTCAGGCCTACCTATCTAGCAGACCGTCCAAATAATGAACCAGAATTTGATACCAAGGGTACGTTCAGGCTACAATATAATTCTCTACACTACACTACGTTACTTTTCTACCAAGTATTGGCTTGCTGAACGATTTCGTAGGAAAATAGCAGGAAATAGTTTTTTTGCATGGCTCAAAATCCGAAGTAAATAGTAGTACTACCATGTAATAGCTGAACGGCTACTGTAGCGCTATGTAGCACTTAGTAGATACATGCATTGCAACCTGAATATACAATTCTCTAACTACACAATGCTACTTTTCTACAATGTAGTACTGGCTGAACGATTTCATAGGAGAATAGAAGGAAATCGGTTTGTGCATGCGTGCAATCCATTCCCTTAATTCTTTCGGCTTTCCTACTATTTCCTACAAAACACTATGGGCTCAAAAGCCAAAGTAAAAAGTAGTGTTATGTAGTACTACCATGTGTTGGCTGAACGGCTACTGTAGCACTATGTAGCACTATGTAGACATATGCATTGCAGCTGCAATACAATTCTCTACACTACACTACGCTACCTTTCTACAATACAGTGATATTTTACTACGAAATCATTCAGCCAGCAACTATTCTAATATTTGTCCAACTTGTCCTCTTTATTCAGGATATATTTCTTCAAGTTCATTACCAAAAACCTCATTACTTTCTCCGAGGTTGAAGTCTACTTGCGGCCGCCATGTAGTAAAATCGGTAACGATCAGTATCACTAGACCGTGATGCGGTTCCGGGATCTAATGATATTTGATCCCGGAACATTATAGCTCGACCAATCAAATTGCTAGAAATATCTTAAATGTGTTACTGTAATATTTTTGCATAACTACGGTAATTCGTAATCTTTAGAGTTACTTCCCTTACACCAGGGTGGCCTGCCGAGCGACGATGCTGAAGTGTAATAATATGCCAAGCTAAGAATTAAACTATGATTTGGAATTGCAGTGTTATTTAACATAAAAATACAGCAAGTTGGCGACGAAGTTAATTAGGAGCGCATATTTTTCACAAAATGGCAACATTTGGCAGCATAAGTGAGTTCAGTGATGACGAAGACTGGTTACAATATACCGAACGATTAGAACATTATTTAGAGGCAAACGACATTGATGACTTTTGTCCGTGTGCGGTAGTAAGACTTATTCGTTAATTAGGAACTTGACAGCGCCAGCAAAACCAGGTGATTAGACTTATGAAGAGATAGTTGACATTGTGAAACAACATTTCAATCCCCAGTCATCGGAAATCGTTCATAGATATCGTATTCACACACTTCGCAGGAAACCCAACGAATCAGTGAGCGAGTATGTGGCCGAGTTACGGAAACTGAATTTTGTAATTTTGGCGTTATCCTAGAGGATATGCTACGTGACAGATTAGTTTGTGGAATAAATGACGACAGAATTCATAGACGAATGCTTGCCAAACAAAACTTGAAATTTCCTACAGCATTAGAATTGCCATTAGCAGCAGAAACAGCAGCTAGGAATACCGCTGATATTGAGAGTTCCAGTATTTCTCGTACAGGACTTCGCCAAGTATCACAGAGGGGACGTATGAGTAGAGGGAGGACATTTCAGAATCGCGATCCACAACAAGATTGTTTTCGCTGCGGTGGTAAACATTTTCCATCTATCTGTCGCTACAATTTACAAAGCTTCTGAGTGTTATATTTGTCACACGATTGGACACATATCATCTAAATGCAAGCAAACAGTCAGCGAGACAAACCACATAGTTCAGACTCAGCTCACAGTCGCCCAGGACAAGGTCAGGGTAGACATCATGGTCGTCGAGGCGGTCATAATCAACGAGATAGGGGCATCGAAAATATAACTAACTTCCTTGAGGCACTTCCTTGAGGCACTTCCTTGAGTACAACATGAGTACAACATGTTCACACTGTATGTATATCAATAGGCATAGAGGGTTATACAGATACAAGAGACTTCCTTGTGAGGTATCATCAGCACCAGGGATATTTCAGAGAAGCATGGAGAATATGTTGCGTGGACTGAATAGAGTGCTGGTGAGAGTAGACGACATTCTGGTGACAGGTCGTAACCGGAAAGAACATTTATCAACCTTGGATGAAGTGTTAAAGAGATTGTCTGCTGCAGGACTGAGGTTGAGGCGAGACAAATGTACATTTCTAGCTGCACAGGTAACCTATATTTGGTACAAAATTGACAAGGAAGGCATACACACAGTGACTGAGAAAGTCCATACAATCAAAGAGGCACCAGTACCCACGACAGTGACTGAATTGTACGCATACCTGGGAATGCTGAACTAGTATGGACGGTTCATTAAGAATCTTTCATCAGTGTTGGCACCACTGTACCAACTTTTGCAAAAGAATGCTGAGTAGAAATTAGGTCAAAAACAACAAGAAGCTTTCAGAGCAGATGATGTTCTAGTACACTTTGACTCATCCAAAGACATCATACTGTCATGTGATGCATCTCCATATGGAATCGGAGGAGTATTATCTCACAGGATAAATGACGGGAGTGAAAGACCGATTGGTTATGTATCGCGTACATTGAATTCGGCAGAACAGAATTACTCACAGTTGGAGAAAGAGAGTTTAGCTTTCTCAGTGAAGAAGTTTCATCAGTACTTGTTTGGACATCACTTCTTCTTACAGACTGGTCACAAACCCCTGTTAGGACTGTTTGGTGAAAACAAGGCCATTCCAACACTTGCAGCATCTAACATACAGAAATGGGATTTGACCTTAGAAGCATATGATTATGAACTGTCATACAAACCTGGAATATTGAACATTGTAGCTGACTTTCCAGTTGATTCGAAGCCTGAAGAGAAGAGCACCCCTATTCCAGCAGACACCATTCTGTTGATAGATTTCTTGAATTCTACACCAGTGATAGCTGACAACATTAGAAATTGGACACGCACTGATCCAGTGTTATCCAAAGTTCTATCGCATGTTCAGAGTGGTTGCCTAACCAATGCATGGAAGAGTTGAAACCTTACTACAACAGGAGAGACCAGCTTTGCAGAAATCGAGTCATTATTCCAGAAGTGGGCAGATCCAAAATGCTAGAAGAGGTTCATCAAACACACCCAGGAATATTCAGAATGAAGACCTTGGCTAGAGGATACTACGTAGCCGTGAAACAGTTTGTGAAACATTGCTCACTGTATCAGCAAAATCAACCAAACCCAGCAAGAGCACCATTGCACCCATGGGATTGGCCGAGACATCCTTGGACAAGGGTACATGTAGATTATGCAGGACCCTTTCTATTTCGAATACGTACGACAATAAAGATTGGTAAAACACCGTTTTGCCCCAAATAGCCAAATATATTAAACACAGAGAGTGACTACGATCTTGGTAAAACTTT